>CAAKHD010010379.1:0-20252 GCA_901007705.1 Fistularia tabacaria
GTTGGCGTGAGAGAGGAGGATACAGAGAATAGGGTTAGATGGAGAAGGTTGATTCGCTGTGGCGACCCCTGAAAGGGAAAAGCCGAAAGGAAAAGAAGAAGTTCATCCTTAGGGTATTTTATTTTGTCGTGTTACACACTCGAGGCCCCGGAGGCAATATCCATTTCCATCCACAGTCTGATTTTCTCGGGAGGAGAGGTTTTGCGGTGGTATGGCAGCTACCTACGGCCATGAGCAGGTCCCCTATGTCTGAATGAAAAAGGATTGCAGTCTTAGGCCAACATTGCAATATTTCCACCTTCAAAAAAATTGAAAATCTAAAAGATTTCATCTCAGCTGAATGACCTGAAAGTGGGCTGCAGATTACTTCAAAATGAACCTGAAGTTAAACACTCGGTTTTGAAATTTACATCAAAATTTAGGAGAAAGTATATTTAAATATTTAAACAAGGAGGGGATGACCTAATAATAATACGAACCATACAGCTAAAGACTTTGAAAAGATTTAGGAAAGACTCATGGAAAACTATTTTCTGATACCTGCTCACATCTAAAGACTTGCTTTTTTAGTTTTGAGTCTCAGCCTGAGATTTTACAATATCTATGAATCTTAAAGGGTCACGATTCACTATTTAGTATCTACAAGACTACAACCAGATTTTCGGGGCTTTATGCCCCTGGAAGGCTCAACCAAGGCTAACAGGTCCTAGTGTGAGGGACTTGACAAAACGCGGCTCAGAAAACCCTCATGATGGACAACAATTTTGGACCTAGGGTTCCCCTGCCCTTTTTAAAAAGAGGGGTCAGAGGGTGTGCTCCAACTATAAGGGGATCACAGTCCTCAGCCTCCATGGCAAGGTCTATTCAGCGGTGCTGAAGAAGAGGGTCCGCCTGGTTGTTGAACCTAAGATTCAGGAGGAGCAGTGTGGTTTTTGTCCTAGTCATAGAAGAAAAAGAAGATAGTGTATATACTGTTCCCTTAATGGTGAAATATTCATCTTATCATGTATAACAGATACACATAAGAAAGATATTAGTTGTACAAAAAAACAAATATTTAATATCTTGTGAGGAGTTTTTTTGCATTCAATGCGTGTGAATCCCAAATTTCTTTGCCACTTTACGGAAAGGCACATAGCTCTGAATATCTAATTCAAATAGATGTGGACATCTTGATTTTTTACATTGCTATTTTTGAAATAAAGTATTCCAAACTATCTCCCTGACATATAACAAAAAAAAGAAAAGAAAAAACTATAAATTCTTTGCAGTGCCAGTGTTTATCATGTTGAAAATATTAATATGTGCTGATTCTGAAGACGCAAACAACTCAGGGATACAAAAGCGAATGCAAGAAAACATCCCACCAGGTGCAGAGTTGAATGACAACTCACTGCTCACAAGAAAGGAGTTGTCCTCAGAAAGAGTCCTAATCCTACGCCGGGAAAAAGGATCTCCACTTCACTGGGATTCTGACACTGAGTAAGAAAGCAAAGTGCCTGAGCCACTTTTAAGCCTCCTCAGCTGTTTCGTGCACGAGAGAAAGAGAGAGACACAGAGAGACAGAGAGGGAGAGAGAAAATTACCTTTTTCTTTTCTGGCAAGAACGCTGTTTTGTAGAACTTCTTTTGCAGAACATGAAATTCCATAGGGAGCAGAGTGACACTAATGCCTTGCCTTCCATCCCTGATGAAGCCGGGACCAACACTGCCTAATGGTGCAGACACACAAACAACATGCACTTGGAGATGCCTGCAGCCTCCCCTCCAGACACACATCCATTACGCCCCTTTCTGTCGAACATCTGACATTTGTTTCCCATCCATGACAACATTGCACAAGCCCGCATCTCATATTCAAATGCCAGAAAGACTTACTAGCATTCAAACATTGTTCTGTGCTTGAAAAATTTGTCTTGGATGCAGAGTTTTCTTTTTCGGTGTCCTGTCAAGGATCCTGTCGATACTTAAAAGAGCTTTTACACTATGTCTCTCTATCTCTCCATCCAGACTTTAGTTTACAGCCTCCATCTTTGAAAAAAAAATACCTACGGTGTTGCCAAAAATGTAACTAAAGACAATCGAAATTCTTCCAAAAAAAGAGAGGGGGATGACAGATTATGTGTTTTGAAAAATAAAATTGGAAACAAAATGCTAATAAAAAGTTAAAGAACTTGCCAACAAACAATCAAATATCTAATGGCATGAATGTCAACATGCAGTTAACTTGAAAAACAACAATAAATTACAATCAATGAGAAATTCTGTTAAAAATGTGCAATCAATTCTTAGGAAGGATGGAAAAAGGTGACATAAAAATAACAATAAAATTCTAATTCTAAAACTACATTACCTCTTGTAGCAATTGTTTTAACACTGGAAAATCATTAGAGTTGAGTTTAAAAATTCCTTTTCATGAAACGTTGGGGTTTGACAGGCATACATTTTGAAAGAACATATAACGACTCAGTACTTCTCAGTGGCAGGAGATCAACTTAGAATGGGAAAATTAACTGGTCATGGCTGTTGACAGAACACAAATGCCTCCTACTGCCCAGGTAGAAATGAATTCCCCCAAGTGACCGGTTAACAAAAAGAAACTGAACTCCACTTTTAGGCGAGTCCTAATTAGTGCTTTCAAAACTGACACTGGACTCACTTCCCCTTCATTTTGGGCCTTCGTTTTTCGGGTCAGCCAAATGGCCAATTTAGCTGAGCCTGACAAAAAATTCAGCATGAGAGATATTTTCTTCTTGGTCTTTGAATAATTTAGGCCGAAAATAAACAAGTACAAAGTAAAGGGAACCCCCTAACTTAAAAACAAACCCCGCAAGAAAATAAACAATGACAGCAACCTGGGGCATTCGACAAACGAATGAGGCAATGTTTCTGGGCATGAACAAAACAAACAGTCCAGCAGAAATAAACAAGAAATTACCTTAATAAATGAGGGGGCATTTTATAAAGATTAGATAAAAATAAAATTTTGTATAAGATCAGTAAATATTGAATATATGCAGGAAAATATCCATTGGATCAAAATAAGACCTGATGCGAAGGAAGCAGTACCATGATGATTGGCTAAATCAGCAAGAAACAAACAAAATTAACCTATTTACTGAAAACCCAGCAAAGAGAACAAGTGATACAAGTTGATTGTTAAATTCCTTATTCCTTTTCAGACTTATACTTTTCTGTCAGGGAACCATCCATCAGACATAGCATGTCAAGGATGGTGTCAGCCTATCAAACAGCCACTGCTGGACTCACGCAGTTTGAAAAATAAATAAATAAATATATTTCTTTGTATCTCCCAACCAGCATTCCCTTCACAGCCTCCATCTCTATTTACCACAGTATCTCAGGAGCCAGTGTGGGAGTGCACACTGCTGCCAAAAGAGAAACGGGTTAAATTGACTTAGAAAAATGCAGCCCTCAGAAGGCAGCAGATGAGGGTTTTCCCCATCAGACTCCAGTGTGTATCAGTATTAACTTCAGGCATCATGAGCCAGAGCCGTTACCAAATGGAAGATGAGCAGGTCATGATGAGCAAATGACCAAAGATATTTACAGTGACAGACCCTGCGGACGAGTCACTAACAGCCTACATATCTATTTTGTTGAGTGCTTTGTGTGTCAATGTGCATCATAGGGCATGTGAGTCTTTTTTTACTCCAATGTAATATGCTGTTGAGGTGATGGGACAATGGGTTGCAAGACAACATAAACTGACTAAATGTATTGAAGCTTTGCCAAAACCATGTTACATCATTTTCTTTCTGCAAACCTGAACCTAAAAACTACCAAGAAATTAAAGTAAAAAATCACTGGAGATTATATATGAAATATTATATAAAATCTGACACTGTTAGCAAGAACTTAACAAAATATGTGTGAGAAGAGAACACACCCCAAGAGTAAAATCTATCACCTAAAATGGGTCAGAGAAGTAAAAATTACCTGAAAAAAAGAAAGCAAGTACAGCATAATGAGAAATTAACTACTCAAAAAATAAATTATTTTCTAAACCATTTTAAATTATTGCATGTTTATATGCATGTTGTTATATAATTTTCTTATATGTGGGCAAGATCTTCACCCTGAGCTTAACAGGTGGCACAAAAGTGACTGATTAAAAGGAATAAGATTCAAATTTATAATAAGCTTGAAAACAAACCTTGAAAGATAGATGAAACACTTGATAATCATAAATACTGGTGTTCATGTACAGTTATCACTACAAATCAGACTGGTAGCCTTAATATTGTAAAGCTTTTCAGACCAACTTCCATTTCTGAGAGGAACTGTGCGATTCTTACTTATATGGGGAAAAATAAACATACTCCCGGGAGTAGACGATAATTGGGTTGTGTGGACAACTCGCCTTTGGCCCTGCAAGTCATGAGTTGCATTTTATTCACAACAGTTGAGTCAAGACACTAAAGTAGGAGTTTTTATCAATTACATCAGCCTAGTATTCTCTACTGTATCTTCGAGTTTTCATCAAATACCCTCCCCTGTCGCATCTTCATGTTCTCTCTGTCCTTTATTTGAATATCACTCCCTCTATTCAGGTACTGCAGACTAATTCTGATATTTTCCCTTGTTTGGTTCCACCCCATCGTCTCATCTCATATTACAGCTGTCGTTTATCATATTAAACGAAGCTAGAGCCAGCATTCATCCTCCTCCTCTTCCTCTTCGTTGTTAATTTCTCCTCAAGAAGAAAGTGTGTGAGCATTTGCTGTAGAATATAAAGATTTTAATCTAAAGAGGGTCCTTAACGGAAACAGTGAATAATTGATTGCCTTCCACTGAGCCAGAGAGGACAGTGTATGGTGTCTCTCCAGGTTCATGCGCGTGAATTCCACCTGTGCACACAGGTCTGATACAAGTCAGTAGAGGCAAGCAACGGACATCCTAAGGAGATATCCGTCCGAACAAATAGTTTCTCAGATAAGTATTCTTTTCTCAGGGTGTCTTTTTTTAAATCATCTTAACCAGGGGTGTTCAAATCCAACGGAGAATTGTTCATCAATTCTCTCTGACATCTGTCCAGACAGACAGACAGACAGACAGACAGACAGACAGAGAGAGATGATCATCTAGAAGGTATATTTCAAGCCCACCACCTTAGAATGTAGGAAAAAGAATATTAAGTATAGCTGCAGTTGACAGCTATTCTCTGTACAGGTGAGATACAGTGGAACAGGATTAGGTACAGGCAAGTTTGATCCCAGTGGTGTTTTGTCGTTGCAGCAGGTGTTCAAGACAACTAAATTTTCCGACAGACACAAAAACACCTGCCTCTGTGATACGACCCATCCCAGTGAACACACATTAGTTGAGAACTGCAGTCATATGTTGGCAATTTAACAATTTTTCAGCTATACTTTTTGTTTCCCACATCTATTTTCGCTCCCTCTTACTACTGCTATAATGAAAAAAAATTGTTTGCCCCTGTGTGTGTGTGTGTCTTTGTGTATGTACACATGTGTGTATGCGTGCGAACATGTTTCTCACATTCAGTACTTAATTTTGCTTCATTGTGCTCGATTCCAAGAATCTCGGAAAACAAATTAAAGTACAGGAGGTGACAAACACCGATGACTTGCTGATCAAACTGTGCCATTTCAAGCACGGCATTGGTCACATGATGAAGTCAGATGCAGAAAGACATTTTTCTGAAAGGTCTTCTTCTCCACCGCTGAAACTTCAGCTGATCAGGTTCTTCCAATAACATATGAAAAGTTTAGTATTATATGACTGTTTATCTGGCCAGTTGCCAAACAGAAAGTAAGCAAACAAATTTGTTGATTTTATGTATGTCTACTAATAGACGTATTTATGGATGTAACTGGATCAGAACTTCTTAACTAAGAGGTGGAAAGGTTATCGGATCTACATAGCAGACATATTCCTTCCTTCATTGACTGAATTCAACAACTTCTTCAGTGACGGACAGTGATGGCTCTCCAAGCCACTTGTCAAGCGTCCCTAACCAGTTCCTACAGACACCTTCCAGATGGTTATATTTCAGCTCTAACTCAGGTTTGTGCCGTCCACCAAATAGCATCAAGTAATGTACCGGCCCCCATGAAAAATGACTGAATGCAGCAACACTTAACTAGTAAACAATGCACAAAACTACCCATATCATCAGATACACCGCAGGGAGGCTGTGATCCCTGGTGTTCAGAATGAAAAGGATCTTAATTGACTTTCCGCAATCATTGTTTCAGTCCTGCAGTCATGAAAGAGGTAATGTGATAGCCAAGCATCTTTAATTTGATTGCTGTCTATAAGACATTATTCTTCAGCCGCCCCTACATTTTTCCACCGACTACCCCCTCCAATCATTTCTGTGTTTTCTCTTTGCCCATGTGTAGAAATTCACTGTTTCTATTCAATCACTGCAGACTCATTTTTACATTTTAGTCTCATTCAGTCTCTCCGATTGTTCAATCTAATATTTCTGCTCTCACTTGTCAAATATAAAGCTACTGTTAGCATCTTTAACTCTATCTGCATTCATCATCCTCCACACTGTGCCTCCCCCTCTTCCTCTTTCATCTGCTCCACATGAAAGGAAAAGACAAAACCCTTGAAAAAATACATCCAGTCCTAATTTTATTTTGGAGAGGCCAAGCTCTGAAACCAGTTCTCTTATCTAGTTGCCACCAAGACTACCTTAGGGATTAGGCAGACAAAAATGAAGATTTCATGAGCAGGAATTCTAAAGGGGCAATGAATTGTATCTTAATTGAAAATGAGCTGTTGTCATTTATTGCAATGCATGTACACTCTGCAGCATATCTTGATAGCATAAATAATAACATTTGTTTCTTGATAGTGAGGTGCTATTCGAAATTATTGTCCTGTCAGTCAAGCTACAAGGCCTGTTTGAGATGAAGCAACACGTTTTTGAATTAGGATGTTGGCATTTAATCAATTAGCAGGGAAGATGAGATGAAACATCTGGTGGAACATAAGAAAAATTAACCAATCCTACCCAAATGAAGACTTTTTTCTGACCGTAAAGTTATTTCTATTATCAGTCAGGGGTGACTGATCCAAAATGCCCATGTGACAATGACTCAGGTTCACATTATAGCTGCCTTATAACCATCCATCCATTATCTACATTTATCCTCCATTTTGGGTTACAGCGATGCTGGAGCCAATCCCAGCTTTCATTGGGTGAGAGGTGGAATCCATCCTGGACTGACCACCATTTGATTGCAGTGCCTTATGATTGGTGTTTTCATTTTAATGAACATTTCCAGTAACATTAAAAACGGGTTAGTTAGTTTCCCAGCAAGACACCAGCATTGTTGATAATTGATTGAAAGAGATGTTGATATTTGGTGAATTGTTAAGATCAAACGGCTGCTGCTTGAACACCAGCAGGTGCGAGTCATTAAGCCTCGTGGGGCTGAGAATAAGAGGAGCCGTTTGCCAGCCCTTTGGGGCAAGATTGTTTCCTCTCACCCTTCCTCGAAAGTTCCGCACTCCTGGGTTCAGAGGTCTACATCTCGCTAACTGCCTCTGCTAGTCCTCCCCCTTCGAGTTCCATTGCTGTCCTGCCTGGCCTCCCAGGACTGACCTTGCCTCTCAGTATCCCTTGACTTCAGAGACAACCCAGATCCAGCACAGCGCTCTTTTTCAATACATTCTTGAACACCTTATGTCTTGAAATTGTCCCTGCATTTGGGTCAGATCTCCACATATGATATGAATGTAGGATTGGTACATCTACAACATCCATACAATATCAACGACAGCTAACATGGCTCTAGCAGTTTATAGTTACCGTACAAATATTTATCTATTTACAATTTACCCTGTTACATGGGGTGTTTGGTCCCTGTATAACTGGTGTGAGAGCTTGGCCTGCATTGCCAGTATTAAGTCAGATTCGTTTCCGGTGACTTGGACTCTGCCAGGGCTGCCCCTTGTCACCCATTCTGTTCATAACTTTTATGGACAGAATTTCTAGGTGTAGCCTGGGCGTCGAGGGAATCTGGTTAAGTGGTCAGAGGATCGAGTCTCTGCTTTTTGCAGATGTTGTTGTGTTGGCTTCATCAGTCCATGATCTCTAGCTCTCACTCGAGCAGTTCACAGCCAAATGTGAAGGGGCCAGAATGAGGATCAGCAACTCCAGATCCGAGACCATAGTCCTCCACTGGAAACTGGTGGAGCGCCCACTCCGGGTCAGGGAAGAGGTCGTTCCCCAAGTGGAGGAGTTCAAGTATCTCAGGGTCTTCTTCACATGCAAGAGAAGGATGGAGCCTGAAATTGACTGATGGACCGTTGCAACGTTTGCAGTGGTGCGGACTCCCTACTGGTCTGTCATGGTCTCAATTTACCGGTCGATCTACATTCCTACCCTCACCTATGGTCACGAGCGGTGGGTACTGACCGAAAGAACAAAATCAGGGATAGAAGTGGCCAAAATGAGTTTTCTCCGCAGGGTAGCCGGATTCTCCCTTAGAGATAGAGTGAGAAGTTTGGCCATTTTGGAGGAGCTCAGGGTAGAGTCGCTGCTCCTCCGCATAGAGAGGAGTCAAATGAGGTGGCTCGGGCATCTGGTCAGGATGCCTCCTGGAAGCCGCCCCGGAGGGGTATTCCGGGCATGAGCATCTGGAAGGAGGCCACGAGGAAGACCTGGAACACACTGGAGAGACTGCCTCCAGGCTGATCTGGGAACACCTAGGGATCCCCCCAGAAGAGCTAGATCATTTGGCTGGGGAGAGGGAAGTCTGGGCTTCTCCACTCCAGCAGCTGCCCCCGCGACCCGGCTTCAGATAAGAAGCAGAAGATGGATGGATGGATGAGAAAGCTGTAATGAAACAGTGTAGTTCTCACTGAGACTGATGGAGATCATACTGCTACACCCACATCTGACCTTTGAAAGTCATTCTAACTCAAACGAGCCTCGACTTAGAGTAGTAGAATAGATTCATATTCAAATCGGCCTTTATCACTTGAAATATCAAAATAATTACACAGTCATGAAAGTTTTAAAAATCATAACAACATCAATTATGCATCCAGTACACCCTGCACGTGTTTGTGCATGGTTCTATATATCCAATCACCTCACCTGGAGTACCAACACTTCCCTGCTCGTCAGGAAGGCCCACCAGCACCTCTACTTCCTCAGGAAGCTGCAGAAAGCTGGACTTGGGTGCCCGGTCCTGCAGAGCTTCTAACACTGTGTGGTGAAGAGCATCCTCTGCAGCTGCATCACGGTGTGGCACAGCAGCTGCACTGCTGCAGAGGAGAAGGGTCTGCAGAAGGTGATAAAGGCTGCATAGAGGACGGTGGGGAGCAACCTTACCAACACCTCGGACCTCGACACATCGCGATGCAGGGGGACAGCTCTACGCATCATGAAGAACTCCACACACCCCGCACACGGACTGTTTCAGCCGCTTCCGTCCGGCGGGCAGTTGAGGAGCCTTCAGAGCAGAACCAGCAGGCTAAGAAACAGCTTCTTCCCGGAAGCTGTAAGACTGCTGAACTCGAGCCATGCTCCATAGACTCTCTCCCTCCCTCTCTGACACTTGTACACTCTCTCTCACACACAGACTCCAATCCCACACACACACACACACTCTCTCACGCAGTCTCTCACACTCACACACACTCTCTCTCTCCCTATCGACCTGCATTACCCCACACACTTTAAGACAATGTTCAAGATGCAATATTTCATGTAGGGTGCCGTTTTTCGTATCTCATTTCATTATCACAGGTGCAATAGCAAAACAACTACCTCCTTGCTCTTACATGCAAATTTAGCCTGAACAGTGCTAACTTCTGCCTTAAATTGTTCAGTGAGATGTTTACATTTGCTCTTGTTTTGTTTCTTTGCTCTTATTTATTTGACTTTCATGGCTTGAAACCGGACTTGGGTATTAATATCGTACCATATATTGTAAGGTGTGCTGGTATGACAATATAAGTTCCTCGAATTATTAAATCCTTGAATCCTTCTGTTTGTGTGTGTGTATGTGTGTTTTACTCAAATGCAATATTTCTCATTTCACATATTCCTTCTCTTCCTTTCAAATGTGTCGTCTTCAAATTTACCATTAACGTTTCTCACCGACATTTTCATTGACGGATGGTATTCAAGGCTGTTTGACCAGGCAGACGGTACAACTCGAGATGGATTTCATCTTTTTTTGCATCAAAATATGAAAGTCTCACTTTGTATCTCAAGGTAAACTAGACCTGCTCTTCCCAGGTTGCCAGGTTTGCCTGTGGTGGCTGGGGGTCTATAGCCAGTCTGAGCATTATTTTGGATGTTTCTGAAGTTGCATTCATCCATCATGTTTTGCTTGCAAAGAACCACATCTCTTTTTTTTACTTTGCAAAACAATGGCCTTGCTGGTTTTCTGTAAGGAACATGTGAAGCTAAGACTAGGTGTTACAGAAGCTCATCTGATTTAATTCCTTATACCTGTTCAGCTATGGAACACTATAATCATGTGAGAATTCTATTGTTATATATTGTTTTTAAAATTAAGGAAAAGGGCTTGATATTCCATGAATTTATTTTTATTTTTAATACACAATGT
Organism: Fistularia tabacaria; assembly: GCA_901007705.1. Classification (NCBI taxonomy): domain Eukaryota; kingdom Metazoa; phylum Chordata; class Actinopteri; order Syngnathiformes; family Fistulariidae; genus Fistularia; species Fistularia tabacaria. The sequence goes on from CAAKHD010010379.1 coordinate 10,589, forward strand.
TCACATAGTCATGACCCCAACACAATCAGTCAGTCCAAAAAGTGAATGTAATTCAAAGGGTACAGAAAAAAACAAACAAAATAAATTCTATCTAAGAGCAGTGTTTCACTGTCCGATTATTGTACTTATGATTACCACACTCAGGTGAGACTTCAGGAAACAGTTTGTTTTGATTTGTCTCAGACAAGCAAAAGAGAGGAAATGACTGACACATATGGTGTCAGAAAATGCTGTGCTTTTAAAGAGCATATTGAAATGAATGTGAAATAACAGGACGGGAAGTGAGAACGACAATGGAAGTTTCCTGGTGTTTCGAACCAAAGGAGGTGGTCCTGCGCTTTGCCTCAATGCACCTGTTGCATCATCTTGAGTTTGGCCTAAATCTATCCATGGAACAAAACTGCGCTTTGCCTCAACGCACTTTTGATGCACTCTTTACTAACATTTCCAACAAACAAGAAAGAGACAGCAGCAATCACAGCCAGATATCTCAGACCAGGTGGGTTTAAACAAGCCCTGATCATTAATTACTGACACCACCGGAACATTCATTACAAAGTCAAGATGGATGCCGCTGCTGATGTGCATGATGTGAAAGCAAACAACAACGCAGTATAACCTTTCACTGACAGTAAATATGCATTTGCTGGGTTTTGTAGCCATTATGCCATCCAATACATTTGATCAAGCCCTGCAGTCTGTGACAGTGTTGCAAGTTTCATTCCTGACATTGTTTCTATACTTTTCTCTTTTTCCTTTTGTGAAGGAGAGTCATGAAGCAGAATGAACTGAGAGACCAAACAATACACCTCAGAGACTTGGGGAAGCTAACCCAAATAATAATGCTTTCTTAAACCTAGCCAATGAATTTAAAGGCAGACCCACTGGGAGGCTACAACCTCAATGTTCAGCTCCTCCACACTGTGGAAACCAGATACTTCACAGTAAAGATAAATTCATCTGAAACCGAACCAAAAAGTAACAATATCTTAACCTGTTTCCTTATTTCTATTGGCACATACAGTCAAGGCTTTTATGCCTGATGTCAACATGGACACAATTCTGCCATTTATACCTCAACATCTGTCTCCACAATGTCCTTCCAGGTCAAGGCATTTTAAATTAAGTCACTCAAACTGTCAAGCGGGGCATTTTACCTGCACCATCGGGATACACTGCAGGGAGTCTATTGACGGTCAGACTGCAGTCCATTCAGCAGTCAACTAAGATTGACGCTTTCAGGGCAGACACGTTTGCTAAATTGGGAACCCTCAATAACTGCTTCTGTTCTTCAAGTTGACGTTTTTTTTCCTTCAAAAGATTACAAGGGCTTGTCTTCTAGCGCAGGGTGTTTTGTCTGTATGTGTGGCGAAGCAGTTTTGAGGGTTTCACAGCTTCATTAGCTAGCCATTCACAAATAATGCATAGCTTGTGGGAGCTTGTGTATTACCTGTTGCGATGAACCCGTAACTTAGGTAGGGATATTGATATTTTTTAAATGGAGTTTTCTTTTTTTCTGGCAGTCTGCGACGCTTCTGCAGCCTGATCGTTTTCTCGTTTCCTCCAGAAAAAGCTCTCCAACGGCTTTTGTTTCTGGCTCATTTTTTTCAAGGGCTAGCTTGTAGTAGCTGATGTGTGAAATGGCGCAACAGACTTAAGTGCGGCAGAAAGGCAAGGGCAGAAACAATCATTTTTCAGGTCAGAAGGTCTAACAAAAAATACTATAACTTGTACCAAGAAAGATTTTTAGTTGGGGACCCCTGGTGTAAAGGTAGCAGAATGCAGTACTGAGCACCGCTTGGAGCACTGCATCCCTATCGTTTTCCAGGATTATGTGAAAAAATTCCTCAGGCTGGCATTAATTATGTTCACCAAGGAAGAACCATTTAGTTTTCCATTTTGGAACACTAACATCTGTTTTTGTTTTTATTGATAAAAAATAATTATCAATGTCATATCAATAACATTAATCAAGATCTTATAAATTGTAAGTGTCTGTGTGTGTGTCTGTGTGTGTCCAGGTGGTCCGGGAACTCATTTTAATGTCTAGTCGAAGACAAAGTATATTAAATATGTCATCTCAGACCAAGGAAACACTGGACATTGTTTCTTATCAATATCTGATACTTTACAGGTCTGTCCCTGTACTGACTAAAAGAGATTACAATCAAATTATTGATGAATAATGACATTATGGGATGTTTTAAGAAAAAAAAATTCTATTTCTAATAACCACCAGTGAGGTTTTTTGGCATTTCCTGATGACTGTTTATTACATAGAGGGATTTTAGCCATACATGCAGGTGTGATTCTAGTTATCTTTATGTTTTTATACGGCTTTCTCATGTTTAAATCACAGCTGTGTCTGCCTTTTACAGGGTCTATCTACATGATGAACTGCATATCTCACACGTACTTGAACATCACACTTGTTAGATTCCTTTCCTTCGCCCTAATGAAGGACCAGGGAGAAATATCTTTGGCACTACATGCTTTCATTGAGCTTTAACATAGACAATGTTCTACAGCTTTTTTTGAAATGGAATGTATACCTTGTGATATTATCTAAAAATTTCTAATCAAAAATTTTAAGATGTTTAACGTCCCACTCATGTCTCCAGATTAACATCACCCATCAAGGGGTTGTTTCCCATAAAACCCAGCATTGAAAGCCTCCCAGGACCATGTGGGGCACGAAATGATGGAAGGGAGAAATGTTTGGTCAAAGCTTGAGAGAAAGGAGGGCTGCATGATGTGCGATAAAACCCAACTTGCAGCTGATCGATTCAACAGGTATTTCATTTGTGCTGTTATTAATCTAAGCAGTCAAATCCATGCACTCAATGATTGTCCATGCAAAAATAAATCATCTGTTTGAGTTCTATTTTTAGCAAAGCGATGAGGTCACACAAAAAAAATCAGCATGAATACAAAATCAAGAGTTCCAGCAAATAAGCGGATCAAATCTATCAAATCCACCACATGGACAAGGTAGATCCCACTGATCACACAACTTTTTAAGAACAATTACATCAAACCAGTGAACAACAGGCAGCTGGGATGAAGACGATATTTGCTCTCAGTAAAAAAAACAGCAGCAGCTGCAAAAAAAAAAAAAATGACAGTAAAGGAGGAGTAAAGGATTACATACTGAATCTCTCAGGTTCCCGATCCATCCTGCGCGCTGCTGAGTCGCTAAAGCAACTGACACCGAAGAGATGGCAGGCGGGGGGTTATATGCTCTCGCCAACCCACCCCCCCTCTGTCTGTGTTAACGCCTCTCTGCTGTGATGGTGTTAACCTATTTCTCTCCTCTTTTATGCCCTCATCCTCATATACCATCTCTCGCCTTCTTCACCTCACTCAGCTCTACCTCTTTGTGCCTCGTACATTCTCCCTTGTCAGCAGCCTTGGTTGCCATGAACGCCAGGATTTTGTACAAGCCTGAATTAAAAGAAAGTAGTCAGAGGATATTCTTTGCTGTCATTAAATCCGTGTCAGTGACTTTCGAATATCAGAGTTGGATGCAGTAATTGATAAAGGGCAAAAATTCAAATGATAAATGGTCTCCACTCATGTAGCGCTTTCACACCTTGAGGATTCAAAGCACTTTACACTAGATAGCATAGACCCATTCACACACACACACACACACACACACACACACCAATGAAGGTAGGGATGTCGTGTAGGTGCTAACCAGGCCAATGGGAGCAGTTAGTGTTCAGTGTCTTTCCACTTTGACACACAGACAAGAGGAGCCACGAATCCCACCACTAAGAGTATCACAAGAGTAGCTCCATCACGCTTACATTTAAAAAAGGGTCTCACAGTGACGCTGGTAAAATACCTAGTGTCATGTGAAGCGCTTTTTCTGCTTTCATTACCGTCCAAATTACTTGGGTCTTTAGATCTCTTAAAAATTGGGCTGTAGCTATTTACAGGTGCTGGAGATTAACACCAAAAATGCATCATGAAGTTGCAGCAACAGTGCCTCTGCCTGGCAGCCAGTGGAGATGAAAGAGCGCAGATGTATAAAAGAACCTGACGCTGCATTGGGGGCGGGGCCTGTTCATTTACAGTAAAAAAAAAGCTGCTCTGTGTCTCATGATATGTAGGGTTATGTCTTCATGTTCATGTAAAGAAAAAACTTGGAGGAACAACATTTGGTTGACCCACGGCTATGTAAATAGACACAAAATGAGTCCATCATTGAGGATGGCCTTCATTTCAGGCCTTCAAACATTATCAGACGAAGCAAATCAAGTCAGTATAGTTAAATGGGTCATTTCACTGGTATTGGGATAAGTTACTAGTGTTTAAACAGCTGTTCCTTTCTCACTGTGATTCCTTTTGGTTCCCGCGATTGATGGCAGATATATAATTCCTTTTTTCATTTACATAATGTAACCGAAAAAAGAAAGACACAGAGAACACAGAGGTGTGTAAAATGTGCAGCCAAGTGAGTTTGTGTTTGTGTGTCTGACATATTTATGAAGCTGCTCCAGTCTGGTAAGTGCAACACTTTATGTGTGTGCGTGTGTGTGAGTGTGTGTGTGTGTGTGTGTGTGTGTGTGTGCGTCCCAGCCTGCTTTCATGTATTTGCCCTTTAAATCTATCATGAGTTTCAGGTCAGAATATTATCATGAGAAATTATAACCAATAATCATTATTTATAGAAGCACCTGTTCGGAGTGGCCTGCTCCATCCGATTCCAATTTGCATATTCTGTCTGTTGTCTATTCTTTCCTTTGGTGTGTACTCTTTGTATGAGTGTGAAGAAAGGCACCTTCAAATGAAATGCATTATTATTATTAGTAGTAGTAGTAATAATAATAATCGCCACATGAATCGGGTGAGCAATGTAGGATAAATATAAAATGAATAAAATAGGTAAATAAATACAATGAAAAAAGGCATTCCAGATCGTAGTTATGATGTATGGTTCCTGAGATGCACATCGTCAGTCTCAACCCGGCTTGTGGGAACTGTAACTGTGCTGGGAACGAGAGGAAAATGAGACAGAGAGACAGTTGATAGAGAGACAGACGCGGGATCAGTGGATGTAAATGAAGACTAATAGTGCAAAGGTCAATCTTTCGCTTCAGGGACAATTCATCCCATTGTAGTCCAATTTTTTCTCCGCAATGGAGCCTTCTCACTTTTTGAAGATTTTTGAATAGTTTTTCAAGTGACATTGTTTTCAATATATACACTGAAATATGTAATTAAATCAACAGTTCAACTATACAGAGAGGACGATTCCATCTACAGGGATATGCAGCTGAGGAGATGTTTAGATTCTCTCTTAAAAGCACTTGCACTAATTTCACAAACAGCTTTATCAGGTGGGATTTGCTTTCTGATTGTGAAATAGCTTTTACAGATTTCTGAATGATTAATGATCAGATATCTCCAGATTATATTGTACTGCTTTCAAAGTTATTTCCAGCTGGTGCTATGCTGTTATTCATATAATTTCTTGACCATGTTTCCAGGTAGTTTATGATTGATTTGGGAGATTTTTAAGTGATTTCTTGAATATTCTTCAGTCATTATTTGACAACTTTATGGAAATTTCCACAAATATTCCCCAAGGTTCTGTTAAACAAAAGTACCTTTTAAATTTCAAAGAATTACTTGAAAATTACTTAAACATTAACTTGAACTGTTTCTCATAATGGTGAGAACATAGTTTTTTCTCAATTTGTTTATTCATGTTGTTTATCCAGCATTATTATCCACACAGGAGCAGGTATGGTGCTGAATATCTATCCAGAAAAGACTATCAATATATTCAGGTTTCTTCTTCATCACAAAGTTTCTGTTATACAGATAAATGGGCAAGATCTTCGTTTATGATTATTAGATATTGGACTTTTCACAAAGCATGCAAGGGTGCTGGATTACTTATAATATTGAGGTTGGCCTGTTTTCAATGTTCCTAACGTCAGTTTTCCTGTTGTTGAATTCAGTGAAGATAAATCGGGATACAATAGATATATTTCAACATTAAATTCAGGCAACGGAATATATAACTTTATCTAAACTACAGATGAAAAATTGTCTTTGAGAGCTTGGAAAAAGTTGGTGTTTTGAGATATTGTCGTTTGATCTTCAGTGGCCACCAGACGATACCACTGAACTGTTAAAAAAGTGTTACCATGAAAGTTAATCAAGTCAAACATCATTTTTAAAGCAGTGAATAATCCAGATGTTATTGCTTTGCCAATGGGAAACTGCATATAACGCCCTCGATTATCTCTAGTATCTTATTGTATATTCTGTTTCCTCCAAAGGCAAAATCTTAAACATTAATTGGACAAATGTACATTTTATCCGATCTAACTGCTAAGAACGTGAAGCAGTGTGTGTTTCTGTTCAATCACACATTCCTATCGTTCCAAGTCAGGAAATGCGTGCGCATGTCCTTCCCTGTGCTTTTTATGGGAAAGTCAAATGTTTAACAAAGATCTTCTTCTAACGTTATCGATCATTCGAAAGCCAATGAGTCATTGCTTCCACCCAGCGGAGCATCATGTTAGCGACACTGCTGAAGTGTGACTCCTGGCTAATGGTGCAAACACCTTCCTCTTTTGAGAAGCATGAAGACACATACCTGAACTTCGATCTCACAGAATGGAAAATTCGGATCTGGGAACATGCAGAACAGCCTCTCCCTATTGCACTTATATTTAATTTCCCTTAGTTCATTAATCATTTATTATTAGCTGCTGTGTTCTATTTTTATACACTGCACTTTTAAATTCACACACCCTGTGCGTTGCAGTGCCAGTATGCCGAAACTTAGTGGTGCCTTCAAATGTACATGTACAATTTAATAAAAGTATTTTACTGGAGTGCTGTACTTCAATATAAATTTGAGGTATTTATACCGAATTAGCTTCTCTATGCTTTCAATCAAACTTGTACTACATGTTAGAGGATATATCGCACTCCTGTATTACAAGTAATTAGTCGTAACTTTGGTGGAACGTTTAGGTGAGCATAGAAAGTACATTGGGATAAAATCATAAAGATACACACATACCCTTTGTATTAACCTCAAAAAACAGTAAAGTGAATTTGCTTTCAAGTATTCAGGAAGAGCAGCACTGCAAAATATTTCAAAAAAGCAAAAAATACAAGAAACATCTAAATGCCAGGACGGTACAAGACCATTTATTATTTACCATTTATTTCTTATTCCTGCTGGAGACTTTCTCTCTCTCTCTCTCTCTCTCTCTCTCTCTCTCTCTCTCTCTCTCTCTCTCTCTCTCTCTCTCACACACACACACAAACACACACACACAAACACAAAAACACACACACTCAACAATGTGTGTGTGTATGTTTACATAATTTAAAAAAATGTAAACATATACACACATATTGAGTGTTCGTGTGTGTTTACAATTTTTTTTAATTTTTGATTTCAAAAACACTCTCCTCAATTGACATTGCAAGCTATTTTCATTTTAAAGGTTTAACAAGCATTAGTTTACTGCACGGAGATGTGAATCCAACTATTTTTTCAACAAATACTGTATATTACTGAATTTTCACACATTTACTATGTTATTATGTCCATTTCTTCAACAAATATATCAGTCAAAAAGCCTCAATTACATTTTTTAACACAGTAAACATTCATGTTTTAGTAAGACACAAACACTCAAAACACTCAAGAACTCACTGTGTACATGAGGTTGCAATACTCATTTTTAGCTCTACTCAAGAGAAGTTTTCACCAGCGGCTTTGCCTTCATTATCATTGGTTTTTATTCATCTTTTACTCCTCAATTCCAAAATATTTCCAGCTTTGTCTTGATCATGTGACCTCAACTTGTCTTCTCACCATTTTATAAGAGAATATTTGCATATATATTTGCATAATAAATGCAAAGGGCTGCGTCAGGAGGTAGAGAAAACCAAATAAAGAACCTTAGAATTTCATACCTGATCGGTCAAGCCCCAGGGTAACAACGATCGGCATTGGTGCCGATAACCTACAGAGTACCAATGGAAATTGGGCTACTGTGGGTCGAAGAAGGAGAGGAGGAAGGCATGTTCAGAAGCAGAGAGAGAAGACGAAAGGCAAGAGTCTTGAACTGAAAGTAGGGACTTTGAATATTGGGACAATGACAGGAAAAGATAGAGAGAGTTGGTTGACACGATGCAGAGAAGGCCGGTGGATATACTGTGTGTCCAGGAGACCAGGTGGAAAGGTAGTAAGGCTAGAAGCTTAGGAGCAGGTTTTAAGTTGTACTATCATGGCACTGACAGGAAGAGAAATTGAGTTGGAATTATCTTGAAAGAGGAGTTTGTTAGGAATGTTCTGGAGGTGAAAAGAATGTCAGATAGACTTATGAGTGTGAAACTGGAAATTGATGGGTGTGATGCTCAATGTTGTTAGAAGCTATGCCCCACAGGTAAGATGTGAGTTGTGGAGAGGGAGAAGTTATGGAATGAGTTAGATAATAATAATAATGTATACTTTATTAATCCCTTGTGGGGAAATTCTTTCTCTGCATTTAACCCATCATGGATGAACCATGGGCAGTTGGCTGCCGTCTACCAGTGTCAGGGGGAGCAGTTAGGGGTTGCTCAACAACACTTTGACACACTAGGAGGAGTGGAGAATGGAACCATGAAGGTTCGGTTCCAAAGATGATCGCTCTACCTCCTGCGCTACACCACCCCTGATGACAAGGATGGGATGAAGTGATGCACAATATCCCCAGAGATGAGAGAGTGGTAATTGATGCAGACTTCAATGGACATGTTGGTGCAGGCAATAGAAGTGATGAAGATGTGATGGGCAGGTTTGGTATCCAGGATAGGAAGGCAGAGGGACAAATGATGGTAGACTTTGCATAGGGTAGAGCGGAGGAAGGAGTGCGCAGGTAGACTACATCTTGCACTGACGAGGTAATCTGAAATAGATAAGTGACTGCAAAGTAGTAGTAGTGGTTGGTGAGAGTGTAGCCAGACAGCATAGGATTATGGTCTGTAGGATGACTCTGGTGACAAGGAAAATCAAGAGGACAAAGGCAGAAAAGAGGACAAAGTGGTGAAAGCTGAAAGGGGAGGAGTGCTGTATGGTTTTCAGGGAGGAGATGAGAAAGGCTTTTGGTGGTCAGGGAGAGCTTCCAGATGACTGGACAACTACAGCTAATGTGATCAGGGAGACAGGAAGGAGAGTACTCGGTGTGTCGTCTGGAAGGAAAGTAGATAAGGAGACCTGGTGGTGGAATGAGAAAGTGCAGGAGTGTATCCAGAGAAAGTGGTTAGCAAAGAAGAAGTGGGACACTGAGAGGACTGAAGGGAACAGACAGGAGCACAAGAAGATGCAGCATGAGGTAAAGATAGAGGTAGCAAAGGCAAAACAAAGGGCATACGATGACTTGTATGCTCGGTTGGACAGTAATGAGGGAGAAAATGATTTATTAAGGTTGGCAAAACAGAGAGACAGAGATGGAAAGGATGTACAGCAGGCCCGAGTGATTAAGGATAGAGAGGGAAATGTATTGACAGATGCTAGAAGAGTGATGGGAAGATGGAAAGAGTGCTTTGAAGAGTTGATGAATGAAGAAAATGAAAGAGAGGGAAGGGAAGAAGAGGTGACCATTGTAGACCACAGAGTAGCAGAGATTAGTAAAAG
>CAAKHD010010381.1:17125-31283 GCA_901007705.1 Fistularia tabacaria
ATTTAAAATAAAAAAAATATATTAAAAAATAAAAAAAAATATTTTAAACCACAAAAAAACACCCACACACACACACACACACAGACACACACACACACACACACACACACACACACACACACACACACACACACACACACACATATGTGCAGTATGTATTGATATTTATCTATCTATAGATAAGATATGGCTGTTTTTAAGGCTGTTTAACCATGAACATTTGCTCATGTCATACTTTGACAAAATGTATTTTTCCCTGGAATATATATGTACATGTATATATATTTTTTTACAAATCTGGTTTTGACATAACTTATGCCAACCCTTTGCCATAGGTCACACTGTCCAATACAGGAAGGTGCCCAGGAAGTCCCACTAAACTGCTGTTCACTCTAAAATGTGGTTTGTTTGTTTTTTTGGTGGTGACAAAATTGCTTTCTGGAGGTTACCAAACGTGAGCCAATCTATCATAGCTAACCAGCATTGAAATAGATCAAATGTTAAATGTTAATGTTAGACAGACAACCAACCAAACTACCTCAGAAGATTGAGCTTTCTGAACATTGTACAGTATTTTTAAAAAGAAAGGCACACTTTTAAGTAATTGAACATTGCTGATGTCAAAACAGTAGATTCCCCATTCTGGATTTTAATCTCTGCTCAGTTGGATATCAAACTGTGACTCCCCTCAGCTTTTTTAGTCAACAGGAACGACCATCTCTAGTAAGATCATGTGACTGGGAGCAGGGAGGACAAAGGATGACAGTCAATTGTAGTCTTTTGATTTCTCACTGCAATTGACCATTAACTGGCATGTTTGTGGCTCAGTTGGCAGAGTGGGCAACCTTCCATTTGGAAGGTTTTCGGTTCTTTTCTCTGCCTATCCCTGCCTGCATGCCAAAGTGTCCTTGAGAAAGACACTGAACCTCAAGTCACTCCAGATGACATGGTTAGCACCTTGCATGGTAACTATTCCACCATCAGTGTGTGAGTATGTGTGTGAACAGGTGAATGCTATCTAGTGTAAAGTGCTTTGAAACCACAAAGTGTGAGAGCGCAAATTAGTGGAGACCATTTACCACTTACCAATTGAACAGCAGAGAGAATCAGTGCTAACAAAGGACTGTTTCTAACTTAGCTCAAGAACAGCTGGTCTTGTGTAAGCAAAAACACTGTTCAACATTGTTCAAGAGAACTCTTGATATCAGGCCACTATTATAATTATTATTATGTCATGGCTTAGAAACCATGAAATACCACACGATTCATATGGTCAATTGCAGGCAAATACATTTAATGCTTATTTATTTCTCTGGCGTTGCTGTTGATTTACAATGACATGAAGGTTGAAAAGTGTAGTCAGATTTTGCCTGATGGCTCAGTTGAGCAGGTCTGATTTCAGCTAAAATGTACAGTTTGACAAAGGTAGGATTTTTATTCCTGATGTTTGACAGCAGAGACACTGTGAGACATAGAGCCACGGCAAACATTTGGCTAGGCTGCGCAAAGGTTTCTAGGCATATTTGTCTCTAAATGATTTACCTGATGTCCTCATCTGAGGCAAACAGGATGACTGCTCGGGCATTGTGAGGTTCCAGCAGCAGGCGGATGATTTTATCAAAGTGGGATGGTTTGTGCTCATGAGGGATCTTCACTGACTGAGCGATACAGATTCCACCTGCAAAGACAGACAGGAAGTAGCTGTTAAGGGGCTTGTAATGTTTTTTTTTTTGTTTTGTTTTTCTGGTGGAAGAATGTTACAAACCATTTCAACATTAATTTAATGCTTACAATTAAAACGAGCAAGACAAAATAAAAACAAGGAGTCTGCATCAGAAAACCATCAACCTTCCAGATAGAGTGGTTCAATGTCAGCAATGTGTCATTTTAATGTCAGAAAAATGGAAATGTAATTTTAAGTCAAAGGCATGCATTTGACATGCTTCAGGACAGAATCAATGAACTGCAGCAAAAGAGGCAATTTAAGAAGTACAGATGACAATTCTAACATCAGAAAGATGTCACAACCTATAATCATTACAACTGCCGTTGAGAGTCGAGAAAGCAAGCTGATCCATTTAGTTCTGATAATATGAAAAGAACTTTTTTGTCCTCCTTTCTGCTGGTTAGTCTTTTACAACCAGTACTGAGGGAACAGTATAGGACTTTAACCAGTTTGGCTCGATGGAACCACAGCTTCTGCCTCTGTCTAACCATTAAAATATGTCAACAGAGTCAATAAAGCTTGTGGATAATTCCAGACAGGTAGGATTTTCTGCAGGGACGCTGTATTACCCAATATTCACTGGATTTGGCTCCACCTAATAAACTGATAAGAGAGAGGGTGTGTGTATGTGTGTGCGTTTGCATGTGAACATGTTTTGCGGGAATGCTTGGTCCAACCGGCTCTAATCTGAACGCATGTCTCTTTGTTAAAGGCCAAGCGGCCGTTTATAGTCAGATGGCTGGTGACGGACACGCTAAGTGGTTGTTGGAACAAAAAATCTTGACGGGTGGCAGTTCATCAAGGAGGGAAGAAGACAAGCTGATGAGATTGATCGCTGCAATTAGTCATCATTGAAGCGATTAGAGGGGGTTAGAGGAAGGAAGTTAGCAGAGGGCAGTCAGAGAAACATTCATATAATCAGAAGGAGAGGTAAATGTTCAGTTGTCACTTTGAAGAGAAGCGTGTTTCACACAACATACTAAGTTTGAGAAAAAGGTAATTCAAGAAATTAGAAATAATGGAGAGAAATAGAAAAAAAGAAAAAAGAAAATGGCAGCGAATGACTTGATATTGAAATGAGGTATGGTGAAAGGTGAAAAGAAATATTGACTAAAAGTTCTCTGATAGAAACAAATCAAGGTATCAAGGTATTTTTATTGTCATTGTGCAGACACAGTGAAATTGTTCTGTGAGAGCTCCTAGTTCGGAGTATGTACAGGAATGATAAATAGACAGACAAGTTATATAAATAGTGTGCAATTACATACATAGTGCGGATGACATGAACAGTGAGTTTTAAGTGCATCTTAGTGCAAGGAGGTGTTGGGTGAGAAATTGTCAGGTGGGTGTGAGATTGTCTCTGTGGGGCTGGAGGATGGAGTGGTTGTCAGCAGGGGGGGCATTGTGTTAGTGTGTGGCTGAACAGGTAGGGGGTCAGGTGTGACTGTGAGTACTTTGGTGTGGGATGGGGTAAGGTAGATAGCAAGGGGCGGGAGTTGCTTTTCCAGCTCTTGGGTAGAAGCTGTTCTTCAGCTGAGATGTGTTGGTTTTGATTGTCCTGTACCACTTTTCTGATGGGAGCGGCACAAACAGGCTGTTGCCCGGGTGGAAGGGATCCGTTGCAATGCTCCTGGCCTTCTTCTGCATCGTAGGCACCGTAGATAGAGCCCAGATCTGGGAGAAGGCAGCCTACAATGCCCCATGCTGTTTTCACCACCCGGGCCAGCACCTTTCTGTCTCCATTCATTGCTGGGCTCTCTTCACCAGGTGTGAAGTGTTAGTGGCCATGGTCAGGTTGGATGCGGTGTGGATGCCAAGGAACACAAAGCTGTCAACGTGCTCCACTGTATCCCCATCGATGTGGAGGGGAGTGTGTGCCATTCTCCTGGACTTCCGGTAATCCTCAATCATCTCCCTGGTCTTGTTCATATTGAGGATGAGGTTATTGTTTGAATAACAACTGAGTTAGGAGCTGGATCTCTTCTCTGTAGTTGGTCTCATTGTTTTCTGATACAAGACCAACCACAGTGGTGTCATCTGCAAACTTGATGATGGTGTTGTTTGTGGGGTTAATGGCAAGACAGTCATGTGTGAAGCGGATGAAGAGGACCGGGCTGAGTACGCAGCCCCGCGGCTTGGCAGCGTTCAGGTATCTGAGGGGAAGATGTGAAGTTACCCAACCTCACCACCTGAGGCTGGTAGGTGAGGAAGTCGTAGATCCTCAAGCACAAGGAGACAGGCAGACCCAGGTTGCAGAGCTTCAGAGCCAGCTTGTCTGGGCGGACTGTGTTGAAGTCCGGGCTGAAGTCCACGAAGAGCATCCTGACCGAGGTGTAGGGGCATTGTTGGTAGGACAGGCCGTGTGAAGTGCAAACGAGACAACATTTTCTGTTGAGCGGCCATGGGTGCATAGCCTCTCTGCAGCTTGACGAGTCGAAGAGAGCAAAGAAGCTGTTCAGTGTATCAGGCAGGGTTGGGTCGTGGCTGACCTGCTGGGCACTGCCTTTGTAGTCCGTGATGGCCCTGATACCTCTCTTCATGTCCCATGGATCATTGTTCTTGAAATGGTCCTCAATGCATTGTCTGTGCCTGATTTTTGCCAGCTGCATGCCCTTTCTGAGATCCCTCTGGACCTTCCGGATCCCCCCCGTTCTAGCAAAATTATTAAGTTCTGCAGACAATTTCAGACTGTGTGGAAGCTGGAGCAAAATGAAAAGGGCGATTGTGCAAAGACCGAAGACCTCTTCGGCATCACATAGTTTCTGTTTGCAGTGGACTGAGTGAATCGAGTCGTTTGTTCAGAGCAAAGTTTGACAAAGGTTTTCAGTGGCGTTGGTGCCAGATCATTAGTGATTTTGAAAATACTTCTTAGATTATTATACATTATATTATTAGCTTGTATTTACTCAATATATTACAATGATGGAAGAATTTTTTTTCAAGTGCCTTTAAAGCCTGACTATACACAGATCTGAGTGGTTTGAGCTTGGTCTCATTGGCCTGAGAACAGCAGGATAAACTGTACATAATGTGAGGAATATTCATGGCGCTGAAATAATGAAAGCCGCCCCGACTGTCAGGCTGTTCCTCATGTATCTAAAAGTTGATATGTTATATTTAATTGTGTTACTTATTTTCTTTATATGCTTTTTAAATGACAATCTTTGGTCCAAATAGACCCTTAAGTATTTTGTCTCAGTTAAATTCTTAGTGCCACTCCATTGACATAGATATTGGACATCTCTTTAGTACTGTTACTGCTAGTTTTGTTAAAATACATGCCGACTGTTTTATTTGTGTTTAATGTTAGGCAAGAGGATTGGAGCCATTTTATAATTTTGTCCATTGCAAGAGACAACTTTGAGGCCACTTGCTGTATATTCCTTCCATGTGTGTAGATGACTGCATCATCTGCATACATAGTGACATCCAGATCTTTGCACTCATCTGGAAGTTGATTGATATAAATGCTGAACAACAAGGGACCCAAAATAGATCCTTGTTGGACCCCTGTTGTGCAGGGCTTAAAGGAGAATATTGCATTATTTGTTCTCACACACACTGCACCCAATCTGAAAGATAGGCATTTAACCACTGTAGTCCTTCCGCAGACAGATTACACCGAGCAAGTCTGGAGAGGAGGACGGAGTGGTTTACCATGTCGAAGAACTTTCGTAGGTCTAAGAACATGGCACCCACTGTGCTCCCTTTGTCCATGTTCTCTGTCAGGTTGCAACAGACAGTATCAGTGGAATGATGACTGCGAAAACCAAATTGCATTTGATGCAAAAACTTATTGGTGTTTAAATGTTCTATGATTGCCTTTTCCAGGATTTTTGATGCTATAGGGAGTAAACTGATGGGCCTTTAGTTACTAATTTCATTTTTACTAGCAGATTTGTGAATTGGCGCAGTAACTGGTCTTTTGAGGACAATAGGGAACACACTTTCATTGATTGATTTATTAACAATTTGGGTTATTGCTGTTGTTAGAGATTCCCGATGTTTTTTTATGAGTGTGCTTTCAAGTCCCCAATAGTTTTTGGCCTTAGAGTTTGGTAAAGATCTGATTATTTGTTGTTTGTTGTATGTTTTTGCGTGATAAATATTTTTGAATTTTAGAGCATTGCTGGAGATTGATGCAGGTGGTGAGAACACATGATTGAATCAAGAGGTTTGTTGTGTGATGTCATCCACAGAGTCCGTAAAGTAATTGCAAAGATGTTCTGCAAATGAACTATCCTGGATATCAGTTCCATCTATTTTAAGCTCTATGGTCGTGCACTTTGGTTTCCCTCTTCAAGTAATTTTGTCAATCGTTTACCACAGTTTTTTTGAATTTCCCTTTGCATGTTTAATCATATTATGAATAAATGTCGCCTTTGCTTTTGTAAAAACCTGAGTAACTTTGTTTCGGAATCCATTATATATTTATTGGTCAGTAAGTTGTCCTATTTTTAACTGTTTCTTTAGAGCCGAGTCGCTTGCTCTCATCAATTTCCATAAATCATCATTCATCTAAAGCAGGGGACTTTTCCCATTATGCTTTACTTTTGAAACTTTGGAGTATTGAGACAGAATTTGCTGAAACACTTCCATGAAATCATAAGATGAGACATTACAGTCTTTAGAATCAACAATTTTAATCCGATTAACCTTTCTTATTTCATTATCAAATAGCTCAATATTTTTCCTTGGGATGTAAGAAACAACATTAGAATCTGCTCCATTGAAGTTTCTGTAATGTGCTTTTGACAGCTTCCTAACAACTAATGTTAAATTATGGTGTTATTAGATGTTACACCTTTGTGATATGGTCCCTTTTCTTTGTGAAAATTAAATCTATAAGCGTTTGAGATGTCTTGTTACCCGAGTTGGTTTTTCAATCATTTCGGTGAGGTTAAATTTATTGGTCATTTCTTTTAATTTTTCTTCTGCCTTGTTTATCTAACAAATTCATATTAAAATCCCCCATAAGAAGGACCTCTTTTGTGTTACATTTTTTCCAAAAAATCATTATTGGTTGAGGGAGGTCTATATAAAACAATGACAGCAAATTACATTTCAAGTCACTCCCACACATTCCAAAGTATCCCATACTGTTTCCACCTGAGAACCCTGAAAACTGTCTTTGATGTACAGCATTACTCCTCCTCCGTTGCCATATTCACAGTCACGTTGGTATATATTATATCCCGGGACATGAAGAACTGTATTTGAAATTGTAGGTTTCAACCGTGTCTCTGAAAGTCCCACAAAGTCCAGATTAGATTGCGTCAGCAACTGTTCAATTTGCTCTGACTTGGGCACGATACGTCTTATGTTCAGGTGCCCCCATAATACGCCTTTGGGCTTAGCCTTTGGGTCCCACGGTACTTTCGCATGGTTTACAGTCTGAAATTGTCTGTATTTGCATAGCTTATAAATAGGATCCCCTGCATCACACAAAGTGGCTGACAAACAAGCTATCAAACCTTGTGTTTGCTGTGTGTGTCCATAATGGTAAGTCACTGCGAGCGGCGCGGCTGTAGCAGATCCACACGAAGGCGGAACGCCTGTAGCATATGCTAGCTCCCCGCCGCCGCGGACAGGTCCAGGGTTTAAGTGTATATCCCTGCACAGCACCAGTATTGTGCATATCAGAGCGTGTACTGGTGATTTTTGGTAGTGCTTATCCGCATGGGTCTTTGTAGTCTAGTTTAAAACTGTGTGCCCTTGTTTAAGCACAGATGTGTAAATAGCGTGCTAACTCCACGAGTTGAGAAGAGGTGTGATGGGTGCCTGGCTACAAGCTGTTTGGCTGCAGCAGCAGCAAGCGCTATTCCAGTCACTCCACATTGATGGCACGACAACCACGATCACATAGATGGCTGACCGCATATGCTTTTTGGTGTTTTGCTGCCAAATTTTAGTCAAGTAAAGCAACTGGGGATCACTTGCATTATCCCAATTGATGGTTGAATTTGGTGTTTGCTCAGAGTAGAATAGGCAAGGTGAGTTTACAGCACCTAGCGTGTCAAGTCTTGAGTTAGCGCTACCACCTCTCAGCAAGAACGATGCTACTTTGCTGGCAATCCACATGATGCAACTTGAGGCACATCCAGACTGTGTTGCAATCGAAATGGTGAAGGAATGCTACACAAGCATATGCAGAGGTCTCGGGGTGATGCAGCAGCCGTATACATTCAGATTGACACCAGGGGCCCAACCACTCTTGCTGAATACACTCAGGAGGAACCCGCTGCTACGGATGGACAAAATGCAGTGGGAGCTATCCCCAAAGGAAAATGTAGGTGTGATCAGCGGGGTGGAGGAGCTAATGGAGTTGTATGCAGGCATTGTCGCTGTGGCCAAGCCACCAGCTGCAGTCCGCATATGTGAGTATCTTACTAAGGTCACCGAGTTGGTGAAGCGAGAGAAACACACTCTGCCATCGATGGAGGAAACACTAGAGGTGCTTGCCGCAGATAACATATTCAGCAAGCTCGATGCAAAGATGGGATTCTGGCAACTTCCTCTGATAAAAGACTCAGCAAAGTGTATGTGCTGATATCCCCACCAGGGCTGGCAGTGTATAACCTGAACAAGGATTGCAAAGTCTCGGCTGATACTTCATCTTATGGCTTAGGTGGGGTGCTTCTCCAAGAGGCTGAGAGACGATGAGCCTAGTTGCATATATATCACGCCCTCTCACAGCAACAGAGCAGAGATCGAGAAGAAGACCTTTGGCTCAACCTGGGCATTTGAAAGATTCCGCAACTTTCATCGGCAAACACCTCCAGATGGAAACAGACCATAAACCTCTCTTGAGCCTCCTAGACTCCCATCCACTGGATACTCTCCCTCCTCAGATTTTGCACTTTTGAATGCGCCTCATGCATTATTCTTACTGGGTCACACGTCTCAGAGAAGAGGACCTGGACAGCACACACTGTTGAGAGCACCTATGAAGAGTGGATGAACATCAGATGAGAAACAGGTCTTTGAGGACACCGATATTTACGTAGACATGGTGATGGACAATCCGCCAGCAAGAACTAAGCACTATGTACTGGACGAGCTGAGGGTTTGACTCTCCTGGCTCTCATACACAGAAAACCTCACAAACTGAGTATGAGAGGTTTGAATTTTTCTTCAGTTTTTATTTGAAATTTACAAAACATCTGCAAAAAACACCTGTATTCAATAAATACATTTTACTTCTGTTATACTGGCAAAAAACCTAAAGTCTTACAATCATTTTCAATAAATTCATTTTACTTCTGTTTTATCAGCAAAAAAAAAGCTGAGATCCTACAGCCATTTCTTGATAAATTGTGAAAATGGTCTTTATTCACTTATCTGCTGCTATTCTGTTTTCGAATTTCATTCATAAAATCTGATTTTTTTTTTTCCTGCTTTTGTTAGATTCTTTTAAATATTTCGCAAGTACAGTTTCAAGAGTTGATAATACTCCTGTGTTTTTACTTCATAAACTACTTCATGCTGAATTTAACATTGTGTAAATATTACAATGGGACTTTATATGCAGTACATCAAGTTCATCTCAAAGAAATCTTGGACTTCAAGGAATTTCTTTGGCAGTGGGGGACATTGCCTCATCTCAGCGTCAACCGTGATTTAAATTACCTCCTAATTATCTAATTTCGTAGTTTTAATATTGAAGTTAACAAAATTAATCACTTTAATGCGTGTGGGGAAAAAAGCTGCCATTCAGGCAACTGCAGCTTGGCAATAATGGAGACATAAAAACACTAAATAACTCCATCTGTCAATGAGCTTCAAGGGCACAGAAGCAAATATATTCAGTTCATCTTGCAGGAACTCTGTAATAATGATAATAATATAATCATACATTGCAGGCAGTTACTAATCATACAATCGGCTGGGAGTATGATGTCTAAGATTTATGAATAAACTATGTGACTAAGGGTCACTGATATAATCACGAGAGGATGGAGGGTTTTACCCCCACCCCCAAAAAAACAGAACAAAATATCGCAGCTTCTGAACTCCCTTTTTTGTCAACTTGAATTCCATGATGTCCCAAGTTTATTGTGGTCATTCCATTTATTGCTTTATTTGTCATGTCAATATAAAATTGAGACCCACTATGTTGTTATTACTATGTAACACCAAAAGTCTCCCCAATATTCACGTTTTTGTAATACTTTGAAGTTACTTATTTCAACAAGCTAATTATTCATGCATCCCTCCTATGTAAGATTTAGCTTACACCACTGGCTATTGTGGTGACAAAAGAGCCCATCATTTTTAGATGAAAACTAAAACTCCTCTCTATGTTTTAGGGATGTAACTCCATGATTAGCCAAGCAAAGTAACCATTATGTTGAGAAGATAAAATTGCCTATTTGCTGTTTGCTTAATTTGCCAAAACATAGTTTCTGGTTCTTTTTATTCCCCATTAAGTTTCAAGATGATCTTGATTTGATTTCACCAGCTTTAAGATTGTGCCGTCAGACAGACGGCTATGTGACCTGTAAAATGGTGATAGAAAATGGACTTGCCCCATCGATCGGCTTCATAAAACAAGCAAAACAACAAGCCTGCTCGAGTGAAACACACACATGGATATTGATTTGCCACAAATCTCCTTCCTGGAAAATCAATCAGGCTGATCAACCGCTCCCCCTGCCTGCCCCCAATTGGATGCTTCATCCATCAACTGAGTAGTTTTACATTTAATCAAATACTACAATATTATTTTTTTTTAAATGTAGTTGCTATTTTGCTGAGTTTCAAGCATTTTCTTGTAAGAAAATAAAGGTTTTCTATTTCGGCATATGCCTAAATTCTTGGTAATCTGTAAGAGAATTACTTTTTCATGAATTTATATATATATCTAATGCACTCTACCGCTTATAGTGCACACAGGGTTGCGGGGGATGCTGGAGCCTATCCCAGCTGTCATTGGATGAGAGGAGGGGCACACCCTGGACTGGTCGCCAGTCAATCGCAGGGCCACACATACAAACAACCATTCACTCATTCAGGCATTCGGGGCAACTTCCAATTAACCTGCTGCATGTTTTGGTACTGTGGGAGGAAACCAGAGATCCCAGACAAAACATGCACAGACAAGGAGAGAACATGCAAGCTAGTTCAAAAAACAATTTTCAACAAAAAATCTTAATGACTGTCAAGCTACTCCAATTTCATCATTTCCTTCTGATTTTTGACTTATATTTCATGCAAATTAACATGGGAGGGAGGGGAAACTGCTATCAACAGTAAGTAGTAGTTTTTGTTTTTTCAAACTGTTTAAAATTGGGGGTTGGAGAAGTTTTCAGAAAGTGGAAAAATACATATAAATATCAAATATACTATACGTGTCACGTTTACTGTAAACTTAATCAACCACCTATTGTGCACTTGCTAATGACTCGACTACTAGGGAATGCAAGTTATCATATGAATAACGTGTGCACGTGTTTGTATTCATCATGATGTATCCTCAACATTCAACAACAATTAGAAGTTCATCTGTGGTTTGTGTGTACAAGCAGGTTTTAAATTCTAGACATTTTCTAGTCTCAATGGATTCCAGCTTCAGGTAAAATAATGTTCAAACCAAATTCACTTATTGTCATGCTTAAGGTAATTCATTGAGTATATGCAAACACTTAGAAATTAGGAATGGAGAACGGTTTTGATTCACCTAGATAAACTAAAAAAATATTGAAGTTGGACACATAAGCATATGATTCTAAAATCAATTTCAAGCCACTATTAATTTTGACCATTTTTTGAAAAGGACATTTGATGAGATATCAGAATCGTAAACTTGTATTTCCCTTCACAATCCTACAACAAATATAGAGGCTTAAAACAATGACTGTAAAAACACTGCCTGGAAAATCACATCAATGCAAAGGTTCCTGTTTCAGTTCGGAGGTTCAATCCAAAAGCAGGCAAAAAACTCAGCACCAAATAGATAGGGTTTGAAACCAAGTTTACTTCAAGGGAAGAACAGGTATATGAACAGGTTGGGCCAAAACAGGTGGCTCAGGCACCAGTGGCGCACAAGCATGCCATGGGGTTGCAAAAACTGGACAAACAGGAGCAAAGGGAATGACCCAGCAACAAGTGAGGGCAAAGCTTATGCTTTTAAGCCCTCGCTGATAGCAGGTGATTCAGGCCAGCCATGTGTCAGGCAATCTGCGGCAGGAGTGCTGGAGTCCCACCTTTACATTTCCTGGTTCAAATAAAAAAAGTCACTTTGGAAGAATAACAAATCTCTGATTTTCTCAAGATTTATATTGTTGATTCTTATAAATTCCAGCATTCATTATTGCACTTTCATCTAGGTATATATATTGGCCACGTTAATATCAACCATTTAAATAAAAGTTAGCAACCTAATTATACTACATATCTACTACATACTATACATTCTGTCTTGGACAACCTATGCTGTATATTAATTGAAAGTAAAGCTTTCAAACCTGCCTCTGTGCTTCAGAAAATTCAAATTATGAGTTTCTAAACATTGGCAAGAAATTTTTTCACATTTTGATGGAAAATGTCAAAATGTGACGCAGCCACGACAGTCAAACTACGTATCACTTTTGAAGTGTACAATGAATAAGAGATGAAGTAATTAAATGGATAAACCAGCAAATTTTTGTTCAGAAATATTCAACTCAATAGTGGGGGCTGGAGCCTATTCCACCTGTAACGGATGAAAGGCTGGGTACACCCTGGACCAGTTGCCAGTTGTTCACAAAGCCACATATGGGGACAAAGCAACCATTCACTATCTCAACTAGCAAATATTTTTGAACAGAAAACCTCCTTACAAGGGACAATGTAAAAGCAAAGGTTTTCATGGTTGCACAATAGTTTTTACCTCATGTCAGAGCAAGAAAGTCCCAGCTTCAATTCTGATTGGGAGGCTTGATGTCTGGAGTCTCCATGTTCTTCCCTCTGTCCGTGTGAATTTCCAGGTTCTCAGGATTCCTCCCACAGCCCAGAAATGCAATAGGTTCATTAGAGACCCTTAAATACTAGATAAATGAGTGAGGGAATGGTTGTATGTCTCGATATGTGGCCCTGTACTTGACATGCAACCAGTCCAGGGTGGTTTTCCACCAAATGATAGTGAGGAGAGGCTTCAGCCCCAGTGTGACCCTGACTGCAGGATATGAAGTAAAGATAATGAATGATGGAAACCTTTTTTTTACAGCTTCACCAACGATATAGCACACATCCCTACCTGCTTGAGTATTAAATATGCAGCCTTTTTTGTTTTACAACTTCAGGCACAAAGAAAGGAATGATAAGGAATATAAATATGAATCTACTTTGCAAAACTGTGTGTTCAAGAAGTTTCTGTGCAGAGGTATTCCTTAAGGATGAAGGACGAGACAGACATTCTTCCATAATCACAAAGCTGGACCAGGGCGGTCATTAAATACAGAATCTTTGTGGTTGCTCTTTTTTTCTCTCTTTTTTTGTGATTCGAGACAAGGCAATTTGTCAGGATAACCCTCCTGCCTTATGCTAGCAAAAGAAGATCTTTGTCTCTTTGAAGGAAGAATAAAGCAGCCTTTTCAGAAATGGAAATATGTCTGCATTATTGCAGAACAGGAGGATCTCTCGTTTCATTTTAAGTTTTTTCATCATATTCAATCCAAGCAGGACTTTTAGCAGGTGTCTGTGTGATACAGGTTGTTGTCATATTTTTGCTTGTAGAAATTAACCTGTGATTTTTGAAACTGTTATGTTGACTTTCTGCAGGTGTGGTCATTGTTCAGTTAAGTTTTCCAGCCCACGAGTATTTTTCATTCGAAAAGGTTTCAAGTGATATATTGATAGCTTTTGATTGATTTATTAGGTACCAAATGATAAGTAAGCCTGACTTGGCATTTTTTTTGTCATAGGACTTTCTTCAACTTCCATTGTCATTTCTTCCTGCTTCTGGGAAAGTTATGTTTTCTTGTAAGAGAATCCAAGTCGTCTTTTGTAAAAGAGATCCACTCAAAGCTTGATTCAGAAATAGTTCAGAAGTGACATTTTACATAAAACCTGTCCTCACATAGGGCCAATGATTTTTTTTCTCTATTACCACAAACTATTGAAATATAGTGTTGCCCACTGAGCCTCTACACCATCCATGATCTTGGTGACAATAATTACTGCCCTTTTTTTACACAAATATTCATAATTTAGAGCCTGCTGATTTAAAAACAATCACGTGTGTCCTCCTGCTGCAAATGTGGTTTTATTTTAAAAAAACAATTATTCCCAGATGAACTACCCACAACTTATATACACACACACACACACACACACACACACACACACACACACACACACACACACACACACACACACACACACACACATATATATATATAGCCTCGGGGGGCAGGGGCAAGTGTCTCCCTGAGCCGGTCCCAAGCCCGGATA
>CAAKHD010010381.1:31303-55325 GCA_901007705.1 Fistularia tabacaria
GCTGATTTAAAAACAATCACGTGTGTCCTCCTGCTGCAAATGTGGTTTTATTTTAAAAAAACAATTATTCCCAGATGAACTACCCACAACTTATATACACACACACACACACACACACACACACACACACACACACACACACATATATATATATATAGCCTCGGGGGGCAGGGGCAAGTGTCTCCCTGAGCCGGTCCCAAGCCCGGATAAATGCAAAGGGTTAAAAACGCCCGCCATTGTTGTCAATAACCTCGGAGAGGAGGAAGGTGTGTTCAGAATCGTAGAGAGAAGAGGAAAGGCAAGAGTCTGGGGGTGAGAGTAGGGGCTTTGAATATTGGGACGATTACAGGAAAAGGTAGAGAGTTGGTTAATGATGCAGAGAAGGAAGGTGGATATACTGTGTGTCCAGGAGACCAGGTGGAAAGGCAGTAAGGCTCGGAGCTTCGGAACAGGTTTTAAGTTGCACTATCATGGTACTTGAAGGAAGAGTTTGTTGGAAATGTTCTGGGTGTGAAAAGAATCCCAGATGGACTTATGAGCCTGAAACTGGAAATTGAAGGTGTGATGTTCAGTGTTGTTAATGGCTATGCCCCACAGGTGGGATGTTAGTTGGAGGAGAAGGAGAAGTTCTGGAATGAACTAGATGAAGTGATGCAGTATATCCCCAGAGATTAAAGAGTGGTATTCGGGGCAGACTTCAGTGGACATGTTTGTGCAGGCAATAGAGGTGATGAAGAAGTGATTGGTAGGTTTTGTATCCAGGATAGGAATGCAGAGGGACGGATGGTGGTAGACTTTGCAAAAAGGGTGGATATGACTGTGGTGAATACTTTTGTCCAGAAAAGACAGGAACCTAGGGTAACTTATAAGAGTGGAGGTAGGAGCATTCAGGTAGACTACATATTAGTGACTGCAAAGTAGTGGTAGGTGAGAGTTTAGCCAGGCAGCATAGGATGGTTGTTTGTAGGATGACTCTGGTGACAAGGATGACCAAGAGGACAAAGAGAGAGCAGAGGAAAAACTGGTGGAAGCTGAAAAGAAAGGAGTGTTGTATGGTTTTCAGCGAGGAATTGTTAAAGGCTCTGAGTGGCCAGGGAGATATCCCAGATGACTGGACAACTACAGATAATGCGATCAGGGAGACGGGTAGGACAGTACTTGGTGTGTCATCTGAAAGTAAAGTAAATAAGGAGACTTGGTGGTGGAATGAGGAAGTGCAGGAGTGTATACGGAGAAAGCGTTTAGCAAAGAAGAAGTGGGACACTCAGGGGATTGAAGAGAACAGACAGGAGTACAGGGAGATAAAGTGTAAGGTAAAGATAGAGGTGGCAAAGGCAAAGCAAAGGGCGTACGATGACTTGTATGCTAGGTTGGGCAGGAAGGAGGGAGAGAACGATTTATCCAGGTTTGCAAAACAGAGCGATAGCGACGGAAAGGATGAACGGCAGGTCTGGGTGATTAAGGATAGAGAGGGAAATGTATTGACTTATGCTAGAAGAGTGATGGGAAGATGGAAAGAGTAGTTTGAAGAGCTTTTGAATAAGGAAAATGAAAGAGAGGGACCAGTAGAAGAGGTGACAATTGTAGACCACAGAGTAGCATAGAATAGTAAAAGTGAACTGGGGAAGGCACTGAAGAGGATCCATCCATCCATCCATCCATCCATCCATCCATCCATCCATCCATCCATCCATCCATCCATCCATCCATCTTCGACCGCTTATCCTTGGTTGGGTCGCGGGGGCAGCAACTGTAGCAGGGAGGCCCAGACTTCCCTCTCCCCAGCCACATGGTCCAGCTCTTCTGGGGGAACCCCTAGGCGTTCTCGGGCCAGCATAGAGACATAGTCTCTCCAGCGTGTCCTGTCACTGTGGTCTCTTCCCAGATGGGCATGCCCGGATTACCTCCCTCAGGAGGCGTCCAGGAGGCATCCTGACCAGATGTCCGAGCCCCCTCATCTGACTTCTCTTTATGCGGAGGAGCAGCGTCTCTACTCCGAGTTCCTCCCGAATGGTCGAACTTTTCACCCTATCTCTAAGGGAGAGTCCGGCCACCCTGCGGAGGAAACTCATTTCGGCCGCTTGTATTCACAATCTCGTTCTTTCGGTCACTACCCACAGCTCGTGACCATAGGTGAGGGTAGGAACGTAGATCGACTGGTAATTTGAGAGCTTCGCCTTATGGCTCAGCTCCCTCTTCACCATAACAGACCGGTACAGAGTCCGCAACACTGCAGACACTGCACCGATCCGCCTGTTGATCTCCCGCTCCATCCTTCCGTCACTCGTGAACAAGACCCCGAGATACTTGAACTCCTCCACTTGGGGCAGGACCTCCTCCCCGAGCCGGAGTGGGCACGCCACCCGTTTCCGGTTTAACACCATGGTTTCGGATTTGGAGGTGCTGATCCTCATCCCGGCCGCTTCATTTTCGGCTGCTTCATATTTGGCTGCGCCTAGAAATTCTGTCCATGAAAATTATGAACAGAATCGGTGACAAAGGGCAGCCCCGGCGGAGTCCAACTCCCACCGGAAACGGGTCCGACTTAAAACCGGCAATGCGGACGAAGCTCTGACTCCTGGCATACAAGGACCGAACAGCCCGTATAGCTTGGGTCGGTACCGCATACTCCCGGAGCAACCCCCACAGAACTGCCCGTGGGACACGGTCGAATGCCTTCTCCAAGTCCACAAAACACATTTTGACTGGTTGGGCAAACTCCCATGCCCCCCCGAGAACCCTGCTGAGGATATAGAGCTGGTCCACTGTTACACAACCAGGATGAAAACCACACTGCTCCTCCTGAATCCAAGATTCGAAGACCCGGCGGACCCTCCTCTCCAGCACCGCTGAATAGACTTTGCCAGGGAGGCTGAGGAGTGTGATCCCCCTGTAATTGGAGCACATCCTCCGATCCCACTTCTTAAAAAGGGGAATCACCACCCAGGTCTGCCTGAGAAGTATTCCTGCCACAAATCTACGACGTCCCACGTTGAGGTCAGCAGCGCCCTGCTTCCACTGTACACAGTGTTGACCGAGCACTGCTCCCCCCCCCGAGACGCCGGATAGTGGACAATAATCTCCTCGAAGCCCACTGGAAGTCGTTCTCCATGGCCTCTTCGAACTCCTCCCAAGCTCGAGTTTTTGCTTCGACGACCGCTGTAGCCGCATGCCGCTTGGCCTGCCGGTACCTGTCCACTGCCTCCGGAGTGCTGCAGGCCAAAAAGGCCTGCTAGGACTCCTTCTTCAGCTTGACAGCATTCCTCACTGCTGGGGTCCACCTTTGGGTTCCAGGGTTGCCGCGCCGACAGGCACCGACTGCCTTACGGCCGCAACTCCGAGCTACCACCACGACAATGGAAGCGTGGAACATGGCCTGTTCGGACTCATTGTCCCCCGCCTCCCTCAGGATGTGGTTGTAGCTCTGCCGGAGGCGGGTATTGAAGCTTTCCCTGACAAAGGACTCTGCCAGACGTTCCCAGCAGACCCTCACATTACGCTTGGGTCTACCAGGTCTGACCAGCATCTTCCCCCACCATCGGAGCCAACTCACCACCAGGTGGTGATCAGTTGACAGCTCCTCCCCTCTCTTACCCCAATTGACCAGGACATGCGGCCGTAAGTCCGATGATACGACCACAATGTCGATCAAAGAACTGTAGTCTAAGGTGCGTTGGTGCCAAGTGCACATATGGACACCTTTATGCCTGAACATGGTGTTCATTATGGACAATCTGTAAAGAGCATAGAAGTCCAATAACAAAACAGCACTCGGATTCAGATCAGGGGGGCTGTTCCTCCCAATCACGCCCTTCCAGGTTACACTGTTGTTGCCCAGGTGAGCATTGAAGTCTCCCAGTAGAACGAGGGAGTCCCCAGAGGGAGCGATCTCTAGCAGCCCCTCTAAGGATCCCAAGAAGGGTGGGTATACTGAGCTGCCGTTGGGTGCATAACCACAAACAACAGTCAGAACCCGTCCCCCTACCCGAAGGCGATGCTACCCTCTTTGGATTAACTTGACTGGCCTGAACAGAGTCCTGACCTAAACCGGAGAGAATACCTTTGGGATGAGTTAGAGCTGAGACTGAGAGCCAGGCCTTCTTGTCCAACATCAGTGTGTGACCTCACAAATGTGCTTCTGGAAGAATGGTCAAAAATTCCCACATACACACTCCTGAACATTGTGGAGAGCCTTCCCAGAAGAGTAAAAGCTATTTGTAGCTGCAAAGGGTGGTCCAACATCATATTGAACCCTATGGATTAGGAATGGGATGTCACTTAAGTTCGTATACGAGTCAAGACGGGTGAGCGAATACTTTTGGCCATATACTGTACACACATATATATATATATATTAGTAGTAATAGTATTGATAGTAGTAGAAGACAAGGACTTTTTACCCAAACACACACATGAGCACATACTGTATCTGTGTGTATATGTGTATACATATATATATATATATATATATAAATATATATATATATCTTTTTTAATTTATTATTTATTTATTTATTTTTTTTATATTTTTTTTCTTCACTTTTTTTTTTCCATTATTATCATTATAACCATCCTGATGATGATTGCATGTAGGTGCAGTGCGTTATTTGTGAATTCTACTGTTCTACAGTCCATAATCAGCCAGTAGGTTTGTTGAAGACACTAGATCAGCCTGAATATTCATCATAGTGAAAAGTTGGATATCTCTGTAGGTGGCCCTATGATTGGCAGGTGACTGTTTCAGGTTACAACTCGCTCCCAATGTCAGCTGTGATTGGCTCCAGCAACAGCAACCTACAGATGCAGTTTGAAAAGCTGAATTTGTTATGTTTTCAGTTTTGATCACTGAGACTGAATCAAATTTATTTTGTCAACCCAGATATCGCAACAGGAGTCCCAGTTGAGATGGAAATAAGCTTGAGTTTTTAATTGAAAGTCACCTCGGGATTCCACAATATGAAATTTTAAAAAGTCCTGTTTTACAACTTGAGCAAATAAATGTAAATTCATATTCTCTCATGTACCATTAAATCTAATTCATGTGAAAATCACAAGAGCTGAGCAGTATTTTAACCTTTAGTCAAGGGATCTGAAGTCTCTGCTTTCGCTTGCTTCGGCTTAACAAGGCTTAGAGGATTCAGTCACACCTCGAGGATCCAAACACACCCCAAAGGAATCAATTGCTTATGACAGATTCACTCATATACAGAGGAATCAATCATACCAGGAGGAAGCCCATTGGACACAGAGGGGGCTAACATACTGAAAGGATCATTGCATCATGAGGATGCAATCACACCCAAATGGTAATAACCACGTCCAGAGGATTCAATCAAAGCCAGAAAGAGCAAATGACACTTAAAGGAGCCAATCAGACAGAGAAGGCTAATCTCAATCTATGGATTCAATCAAAACCAGAGGTTCTCAGTTTCACCAGTTTCACCAAGGAGATGCAGCCAAAGGCAGGGGGATCAATCACACCTAGTGGGTGCCTATTGGACACAGAGACAAGAAATCACAGCCGGAGGAACAATCACATCCAGATGGAGTTCACCGTTGTAATTTAATGTCATTTTACATGACAGCCATATGTCACTATTCCGTATGGGATTTTTTTTGAGAAAAAAACTAAATCTAACATGACTAAAAATTACCAAATCAAACTCCCCCCTGAGCCCTGACTCCCCTGAGCCAAGGCCCAGCCACAAAACAGGTACTCAGTTTCCCTAATTTGGATAAGATGCTTTGCAATGTAAGCCATCAAGCTGCTTTCAGATTGTTTCTTTGTCTGAACAAAGAGCCTTGTATCCCAGGCATACAGAAACTAGCTCACCATCATAATGCACCTCCCATTAGAGGCATTGTGGGCTTGTGCACTTTGTCCTCGTTTTTGACTCAGAACATGGAGGGACTACACATCCTATCTGGCCAGGGAATGCCTTAAGTCTATGAATAGAGAGCTGGCATGCATTGTTGGGAGAAAGGACGGTCAGTCTGTTGCCAATATGGTTTGCCCACAGGTAGGTGGTGGGCCAATATATGAGTGAATGACCAATTTGCAGAATATTGTCTTCAAAAAACTTAAAAATCTTACATACAGCTTCAAATCATATATATATATATATATATATATATATATACATATATATATATATATATATATATATTATCATTAAGTTGTGTCTTCTTAGGCCAAGAAACAGCTACCTACATCTCTCATAATAATATTCATAGATGCCAACATACATACTTTGTGTTCATATACAGTGCATTCATACAGACATCCCACAACTACATTGTAAATTAACATCTATAATTTTGTGCTGACATGAAGTAATTTAGTATATTATTATAAAGATCCGGATGAAGTAATGCAATTATAAGAGACATGATGAAGGGGATTGGTTAGTAGGGTGGTAGATGGGTTGATTTTGCTCCTCCTGTGTTGCCACATTCATCACATCTAATGAGCCAGAATCGTGGGTGGTGCCTGAAGGACAGAAACCTCGCCTCATTAGAATCTAAGATATTTTTCTACAGCAAGGGGAGGACAGACTAGCTTTTTGGAAAATATCAGAAAATTTACATTTTGGATATAAAATATCAATTAATTATTATTAAACCTTGTGATATTGATACTGTTTGTTAAAGTTTTAATTTCAAGACCACACACTGCTTAAATATTCACAATCTAGACAGAGACGACCTTAAATACAAAAATGAGTAATAAAATTACACAAGTTTTATTGAGGCAATTTCAGGAAACCACAACCAGGAATGAAAACCTAACTGCTCCTCCTGGATCTGAGGTACAACAACCCGACGGACTCTACTTTCCAGCGTGCCTGAGTAGACTTTCACCAGGGAGGCTGAGGAGTATGATCCTACTGTAGTTGGAACACACCCTCTGAATCTCCTTTTTAAACAGGGAGATCACAACTGCAGTTTGCCAATCCAGAGGCCCTTCTCCCACCTTCTAAGCAATGTTGCAGAGGCATGTCAGCCAGGACAGCCCTACAACATCGAGAGCCTTGGGGTCCTGCCACCGAGGACCTTTTTGACTACCTCAGCAACTTCAGCCCCAAGCATCGGGGAGTCCTTGACTCGGCTTCCTCATTGGAAGGCATGTCATCAGGATTGCAGAGGCCTTGGAAGTATTCTATCCGCCAATTCAAAACATGTTGAGTCAATGTCAGCAACCCATCATCTCCACTGTACACAGTGTTGACGGTGAACTGCTTCTCCTGAATTGCTGGACAGTGGAACAAAATCTCCTTAGAGCCCTCTGAAAGTTGCTCTCCATGCCCTCACTGAACTCCTCCCATGCCTGGGTTTTAGCCTTGGCAACCACTAAAGCTGCGTGCTGCTTGGGCTGCCAGTACTTGTCAGCTGCCATTGGAGTGCCGCAGACCAGAAAGGCTCAGAAAGACACCTTCTTCAGCTTGATGGCAACCCTCACCACAGGGGTCCCCCGGTGGGTTTGGGGGTTAGTGCCTCGGCAGGCACAGACCAACATACGGCCACAGCTCCAGCGCGCTTTCTCGACAATGGAGTCACAGAACATGGCCTAATTGGACTCCATGCCCCTTCCTCCCCCGGGATGTAGTCGGAGGTCTGAGGTTGGAATTGAAACTCTTTCTGACAGGGGACTCTGCAATACATTCCAAACGGACTCTTACAATACCTATTGGGTCTGCCAAGTCTGATCAGCATCTTCCCCAACCATTAGAGCCAGCTCACCATCAGGTTGGTGATTAGTCAACAACTCTGCATCTCTCTTCACCCGAGTGTCCGGAACATGAGGCTTTGAGTCAGACAATACGACCCCAAAGTTGAGATTGACCTGCTGTTGGGTGCATTGGCACACACAACATTCAGAGCACCTCCCCAAACCCGAGGGCAGAGAGAGAGGCTACCCTCTCATCCACCTGGTTGAACCCAAACATACAGGCGGCATGCAAGGGTGGAGTCAGTATGCCCACACCTGCCCGGTGCTTCTCACTGGGGGCAAATCCAGAGTAGAAAAGAGTCCAACCTATCTCAAGAGGCCTGGCTCCAGAACCTGAGCAGTGTGTCCAGGTGAGTCCGACCATATCTAGCTGCAACCTTTCAGCCTCCCGCACCAGCTCTGGTTCCTTCCCCACCGGAGAGGTAACTTGTCATGTTCCCAGAGCGAGCTTCTTAAGATGTGGATTGGACTGTCAAGTTCCCCCACTTAAGCCACTGCCTGGCTCAATCACACCCCACCCCCTTGGCCTCTCTTATAGGTGGCCAGCCCAAGGGGGACCCATGTTGAGCTTTTTGGGCTGAGCCCGGCCGAGCCCGTTGGGTGCAGGTCCGGTTCACCAGACGCTCACCATCCAGCCACGTCCACGAGCCTGGCTCCAGGGAGGGGCACTGGTGACCCACATCTAGGCAAAAGTAAAAAAGATCAGTTTTTTGTTTTCATCATTTGGGTCTTCTGAGCCATGCTTTGTCTGGTCCCTCACCTGGGAGCTTCCTTTGGTGCCTTGGGAAACCCTACTCGGGGCATAAAGCCCTTAACAACTTATTTTCTTGGATGACTGGGACACGCTAACTTCTCCACCACGATAAAATGGTGACTCGTGGAGGGATTTTTGCAGATGATGTGGTTCTGATGGCTTCATTGGACTGCTATCTCCAGCTCTTGCTAGAATGTTTGCAGCCGAATGTGAAGCGGCCAGTATGAGGATCAGCACCACCAAATCTGAGACCATGGTTCTCAGCCGGAAAAAGGTGGAGTTCCCTCTCTGGGTCAAAAGGGGAAGTTCCCACTTTGGGTCAGGGAAGAGGTCCGGCCTATAGTTGAGGAGTTCAAGTATCTCTGGGTCTTGTTAACGAGTGAAGGAAGAATGGAGCGGGAGGTGGATTGGTGCGGCATCAGTAGTGATACAGATTCTGTGCCAGTCTGTGATGGTGAAGAAGGATCATAGCCAAAAGGCGAAGCTCTCAATTTATAGGTCAATATACGTTCGTACCCTCACCTATTGCCATGAGCTGTTGGTCATGACTAAAAGAACAAGGTCATGGATCCAAGCGGCTGAAATTAGCTTTCATTGCAGGATGTCCAGGATTTCTCCTAGAGATCGGGTGAGTAGTTCGGCCATCTGGGTAGTAGAGTCATTGCTCTTCCATGTGTAGATGAGCCAGATGAGGTGGCTCAGGTACCTGATCAGGTGAGGTACAGCAGGACATGTCCAAGAGGGAGAAGGCCTCGGGGGAAGACCCAGGATACGCTCATTGAGGGACTATATCTCTAGGCTGGCCTGCGTATGCCTTGGGATCCCTCTGGAAGAGCTGGACCAAGTGAGGAGAGGGAAGTCTGGGCCTCTGCTTCAGCTAGTGCCCCCACAAACCAATCCTGGATATGCTGCAGAAGATAGATGGATGGATGTACAGATGGATGAATTTATGAAAAACGAGCAGCTTCAACACCCCCTGATACTATAATTACAGTAATTATGTTAATAGATGGGGCCTGTAAAAATATCTGGTTTTAGAAATGTCTAATATTATATATGGGAAGTTCTATTTCACTTTTTTTTACTGTTTGCTTGAGATTTAATATGATTAAGCACTTTTTTTGATCTTGTAATTTCCTCTCAACTTTTCTTTTGTTTCTGCAAACAATTTCTTTCCTCCTCTGGTGAGTTTTCATTCATTAATTTTTATCCAAGTTCAACAGTTTCTTCTGCAATAATAATAATAATAATAATAATAATAATAATAATAATAATAATAATAATAATAATAATAATAATAATAATAATAATAATAATAATAATTCTCACCTAAGTGTCGTGCAAGTTTTGGGCCTTCAATAAAAAAAAAACATTGTTATTTTTATCACTTGTACATGGTAATTTTCCCTCCTAGACTTCCAATGATTGTTTGTTTTATCATCCAGGGGGGGTGCAGGTTTTGTTGGCATGTCTCCTTGAGGACATGGTACATTGGTGGGTCACAGTTGTTTTGCAGTGAAGGGCTCCCGTCATGGGGCTGCGAAGGTTTGAGTCTTGGATGAAAGTGGAAACACTGGAGAGTCACAGGAGTGTATGTTCATTGTCTTCACGATCCAGAATCTTCAAAAAAGGCAGAACTTATTTTAATGATTGAGATTATAGTGAATATTGTCATAAAAACAGAGCATAAGCTAATTTGATGCCTTTTCCATACAGAATCCGAGAAATTATCGGATATTACATTAGAAAGCAAGGAACAGCATAAAACATTACATATTTTGATAACATATTTAAATGTCTTCTGATAATTGACTTGCCTTGTCAAAAGATATTTTTGCATGCATCTGTTCATGTTGTTTTTCATGTGATGTCTTTCCTGTTTGTGTTTTTATCTTTTTCAATCCATCATTTGGAGGTCATATGGGGGTGTCATGGAGGCCTTGAATCAGAAGGCTGACGTACTGCTGATTTTGGTAAATGAAATGCGGACATCGATCAGACCCACCTCATGGTGACAATGTTTCAAAATCAAAACTGAGAGACAGAAAGAACAGGAAGGATGATAAAGCACATATTCTAAGAATTGAATAGAAGAATGTCTATCTGGTCTCAAAAAATGGCTTTTATCAGGGAGTTTGAGAATCAGCTCCTGGTTCATGATCTCTCTGATGTTCCATGTCAATCAAGAGCCAGACAGAAGAAACCCACTGAAATAATTTCTTTGTGTCAGACATGTGAAACAGATCGATAATGAACAATTAGCCCTGAGGGCTCCATGGCAATTTTTGTTGGGCCAGAGAGTGTCTAATGGACGATGAAGGTTTATCTTACAGTCATCCTACCAGAGTGAAACCCTGAGTCACTTGCCTTTAGATTTGATAATAATGTTTGGGTTTTTGATTTCTAGATTAATAATATTATTATTAATATTAATTAATATTAATATTATTATTATTATTAATAATATAAATAATATAAATCTTGAGAGGTCGAGGTATGCTCTGG
Source organism: Fistularia tabacaria (assembly GCA_901007705.1). Lineage (NCBI taxonomy): Eukaryota > Metazoa > Chordata > Actinopteri > Syngnathiformes > Fistulariidae > Fistularia > Fistularia tabacaria. The sequence goes on from CAAKHD010010381.1 coordinate 42,292, forward strand.
AAAGGAGAGGAATGAAGTTTAGTCGCAGCAAGACAGAATATATGTGTGTGAATGAGAGGAGCCTGGGTCGGACGGGGAGGCTACAGGGAGTGGAGATCAAGAAGTTGGAGGATTTCAGGTACTTAGGGTGAACAGTCCAGATGGATGGAGAAAAGTTTCAGGGGTTCTATGTGATCGAAGAATATCAGCCAGAATGAAAGGAAAAATGTATAAAACAGTGGTGAGACCACCGTTGCTGTATGGTTTGGAGACAGTGGCACTGAACAAAAGACAGAGCTTGAGGTAGCAGAGATGAAGATGTTGAGGTTCTCTTTGGGAGTGACGAGGATGGATAGGATCAGGAAAGAGTCCCTCTTCCATCATTGGTTGCATCAACGACGACGATGAGGAGGAGTATAGAGACCTGATTGCAAGTTCTGCTGAGTGGAGCAACCAGAACCACCTCCTACTCAACATCTCCAAGACCAAAGAGGTGGTCACGGACTTCAGGAAGAATCGGAGGAGACTTCAGCCAATCACCATCCAGGGTGAGGAGGTGGAGATAGTGGACTCCAACAAGTACTTTGGAGTCCAAATTTAACAATAAACTGGGCTGGACACACAATACATTTTACTATCTAAATACAGGTACACAGCACATTTTTCCATAATCATCCATATGGCAGTGCCATGGCACAATAGTTTTTGCCTACACCCCACTGCAAGGGTGTCCCTTGTTCAATTACAACAGGAAGCCTTTCTGTGTTCGGTGTACATGTTCTCGCTGTGTCAAAGTATTTTATTTTCTATTTTAACTAATGGCATACTTCTTCTTGATGTTATAGCATTTAGTTGGAAAGCTCTAGCAATTTTAAGAAGAATGATGATATCACAATTATTGTTGCCGCTGTCTATATATTTTTCTTCTTCTTACGATAATTATTACTACGACTATTATTATTAAACAAAACAAATTTAAAGATGAATCTAAATGCCATAAAAGAGGTTGTTCTTTTTTTTCATCCACTCAGATAAGAAAATGTGTCATTCATTAAATTAAGCCAAAACCTCATTTGAATTTCAAAATATCTGCATCCTGATGTTTCCTTTCCATGACCTCCGGGAAATTCTAAGATCATTTGCATCCAGTTGCAGAAGCTGATGAGACTCATTACTGTCCTACAGCAGCAAACAAACACAGCAACAAATTAAGAGAAGAATCAACAAGCTAAAATGATCAGAAAAAAAATGGAATTAGCTCAAAAAAAACAAAAAAAAGGCATGAATGAAAGTTCATAAGCCTCCTGCAACTGAAGCTTTAGTTTAGGATGTAAAATGAAATAAAACAAAGGCTGTAGACATTGTGTTCCAATCTCAACATTTTGGTCAATTACTCTCTTTGGTGCACAGAACTTAAACTTAAAATACGATTTCCAGGTCTTGGATCTGAGGTATGATATCTTTCATGAGATATGATGCTTTCAGTTTGGTAGTTTATATACCACCTCTGTGTGTCTTTAGATTTGCTCATTCTAGTCTACATCTGAAGGGATTGTACATTCCTTGCGAGGGAGGTAGGTTTTTTTAACCAAATGTAATACTTTATAGTTACAAAGCTTTGACATGGTTCACATGCAGAGTTACGTGAAATACGATTAATTTAAACTTACTTTCCTGCATGTTCACAGAGGTTTCCTTGCCCACCTATGATGCTGAACTGATCCGCCAAGTTATTAAGCGTCTCCTGAAACTTTAGATAAGAGAAACTCATTCTGTCCTGATTATCCTGTGACTGTCTGCCTGCCTAATCAGTCTAGATGCTTGCTTTTATCTCTAGCCCCCTGCTGAAGACCCACACAAGTACTCCAATTACATTTCCTACTATGTGTGTGTGTGCTAGTGTGTGTGTGTGTGTGTGTGTGTGTGTGTGTGTGTGTGTGTGTGTGTGTGTGTGTGTGTGTGTGTGTTTGTGTGTGTGTGTGTGTGTGTGTCACAACTGTGGTTGTTAACTGATAGAAGCTTAAAACTCAATTCTGGGTATTTATCAGAAACACTGCACCTGAATCTGATTGATAACATAAAAAAAGTGGATTTACTAACAATTATAATGTCTGTCTGTTAATAACAAAGTAATGACAGGCTCAGAAAATCTTGAACACATTTCCTCCATCTGTTTGATAAAACTCAAGGTTTGAATTTCGAATGTGCAGCACAACTTTTACAGTGACGTTATTTGGCTTTATATCAAATGTCAGACTGAAACCCGATCATTGACTAGGGTCAATGAAGAAAGTCAGAACATGCATCTGGATTTATTTTCCTGCTTGTACATATCGTTTTTTAAATCATGTTTAAGCATGGCGGTTGAAATGTAAAACTTGTGATTTGATGCTTCAAACAGCAACATCGCTGTAGGCTAATTTTCACCCACTTCCAGGACAAAAACACACACAGAAATGCACACGCATACCTCAAAGAATTCTTAGAGCCGTACCAAAACAAAAGATCTGCCTTGACTTGGCTTGACTTCACACGCACACATACACACACTAGACACACACACACACACGCACGCATATCCCTAATATTCTCGTAACATACTAAGGATCCAATTGAGACCCGTTTGACAGACTTTTAGGGACAACCTAAACTAAATTTAAGATTACAAGTAATTCACTAAGATAAATTTAAGTTGAATGTAAGAAGAGAAGATGTGAAAGTTTTAGAGAACAAAACAGTTGCATAACATGGCACAACAAACAAACACCTCTATTAGAGGTTGAAACATGAAAATCTCTCAGTGAAAGCATAATTCAGCTTCAAATGGGAGTTTGGCCCATTACATTTGTTTATCAATGCAGGGCTTGAGAGCAGACGGACCCAAGGTTCTGACATTTTGAGCAGAATGTTAAAAAGTTGAAATACTAGATAGAATGAGGGGTGGACTTGCATTTTGTCGACACAAACCCCCTGTTATTATTAGTTATTTATTGACATGAAGTTTGTGCTTTTGGGGTCAAAAGGTACTTGCAGATATTTTGATAATGCCGCTGTATGAGAAAAGAGAAGAAAATAACCCAATAGCAATAGGAAAGTAAAAATACAAATTGATAAATTTTAGGACAGAAGCTGAGCCGCAGAGAAGAGTCATCACATTCAGAGAAATGTCAACCAGATTATTCACAGAACAATGAGGGTCTGTAAACTTCTTAATTCCTATCAAGCTTTGCTTAATTAGCAGCTTTACGTTTGACTCCTTTTATCTCCATCAAGATGGCATTAAATGAAAAAAATAAGAAAAAGAAAGAAAAAAAGGACGTGGATCTAATACTAAGGTTCTCTCCTCATATCATCCTTCTGGAAGGTTTGAATCATGTGTTTTATTTTTTGGAACAAACACGACAATTTAAAGCTGAGGTTACTTCAACCTACCCTCAGATCAATGAGTCACTCACTTTCATTATTGTCCTTGGAAGTAATTGATTCCTCTGATTCTATCGATGTTTGCCAGTATGATAAAATTACTCACTTTCATGTCAGTTTTCTCTGAGCCATATTTGTTGTGAATGTTCAAGGGGAGCCTGAATATTTGTTTCCTTAAAACTGATATAACATCAGGATCTTGATTATTCCTAGAACCACCAGTATCTTGATTCAGTATTGTATTTTGAATCAGTATGTTTTCCTGAATCCAATAGACTGTAAATAAAAGGGTTTAATGTGTAACAAAATTCATGACGCAGAAATTTGAAGTACATTTCAAAACAAAAATGCATCATCTGCCGCTTATCCTGCACTAAGGGTACCAGCTGTCATCGGGTGAGAGGCGAGGTACACCCTGGAATGGTCGCCAGTCAATTGCAAGGCCACATTCACAAAGAGACAGCCATTCACTCAGGGCGATCTTCCCAATTAACCTGCTGCATGGTTTTCGACTGTGGGAGGAAACCGGAGAACCCAAAGGAAAACCACACAGAGGACATACATACTCCACACAGAAAGGTCCCCTAGTTGGAATCAAACCAGGATCCTTTGTGCTGTGAGGCTGAAGCACTAACCACTGAGCCACCGTACCTCCACTGTTACACAAATCAATAAATAGAAAGAGTAAACAAACAAAAGACAACAAAAGTTTGCATGAGAAAAGTAAATAACTTTTTGCATGGTGAATCACAATTGTTGAAAACAGATCGCTTTTACATTTGCTGTTACTAGTAGAGGATCGAGTCTTTGGGAAATACATGAGGACAACTTATCAAAGTTAGAATAAATTAGAATGAAATATATCGAAAAAAAATCTCAAAAATATGATGGCATTGTATGAAGAAGGTTGTGCACTCATATTTCTCTCTCTCTATCATATATATATATATGTGTGTATATATATATATATATGTATATATATATTCATATATATGTATCTACGAAGAAAGGCAAGAAGACTCTGAATTGAACTAGGAACCTCTATGCTGCACTGCACTACCTGCATTACTGTAATTCCCAAATGTGCACAGCATTATTTTTTCCCCATTTTTTATATATTTGTAAAAAGGAATTTCCAATGACCTCATTTGAAGACGCTTTGTAAATTACTGCTGGTGAAAGGTGGCTAAAATACATTTTCAATTGATTCCTCATAAAACTGGCCCGTTTCTCATTCTTAGTAATGAACTTATGAGCAGGATGTCACACCCCGAAACCCACAAAATGGGAGACAAAAATCTGGACTGTCCTTACCAGCTTCTCTGCTGAGCTGCATGAAGGCGTCAACACCCTTTTCGCCATAGCTTCCCTCCGAAGCCACAGTTGAGACATAGTTCCATCCCATTGCCTTGATGATGTCGACCATTGCCTGAGCCTGGAAGCTGTCAGGAGGAACCACCCGTGAGAAGAAGTCGTAGCGTCGATCATCACTCAGCTCTGGCGCCGTAGAAGCATAGCTAATCTGAGGAATCTGAGTGGGGAGAAGGGTGTAAAATAGTTCAAGGACATGAAGACAAACTGGAAAACATCTAAGGATTAAAGTTTTTTGGGTGGCATAACACTGTAGATCTAGGTGACGGACATATCATAGGGTGTGTGGTTTTCCCAGTTACAAGGCAAGTAGCTGAAATTCTGACTTTTCTGTCAGGGTGTAAGTGAAATACTGCTTATGAAATTAAAGAGGGAATACTTGTGGAAAAAAATCTATGGTTGAGATAAAAATGTAAGATATTATTAGAATAAAATGACAAAAAAATTGCCAAAATATTTCATTGTAAGTATATCATAGAGATACAAGAATAGAAGTGTTGCATATTCTAAAAAAGTTACTTTAATGTTGATGGAGTAAAATAAAAAAAATTAAAAAAGGACAATTAAGATGTGATATAAAAAAAATCCAGAAATGTGATGATGTAATTTCTTTTAAAAAATTACAATTTATAGAATTATGATTTGCTAATCCTGGCGCAGTGGGTTAGAGCGATAGTCCTTGGAACTGAGGATTCCTGGCTTAATTTCTGGCTCCTCCCAGCCTGTCGAAGTGTGGTTGAGCAAGGCACTGAACCCCGAACTGCTCCCCTGGCGTTGCTAAGTAGGCTGCCTTCTGCTCATGGTTCATCCATGCAGTGGTCAAATTTTGTTGATGTTGTGCTGTATTTACAACTAAATGTGACGAATAAAGTGATTTCTATTCTATTATGAGTTAATAATTCTATGCAGCATGAAATGTATATTTAAAACAGATATAAAACACAACATTAATAAATGATTTCACTTCTCTCAGAATTAATTATTCAAGTGTTTGCAGGAAAGTCTGGGAGTAATTATGTGATATCTGCTGGGGTCAGGGATTATTTAATGGGTGGGTCAAAGGTCATGTTCATGTTTGGTCAAAATTAAATTGTCTCTCTCTCATGAGAATTTGCGAAACCAAAGTCGTGATTCGACTCCAATTAGCCTCTAAGTCGTAAAACCACAAGAGGTTAAGACCACTGGCCTCATTAATTCTGTTTCCTCACAAAGAAAATAGGGAAATATGTTGTGGCAAAAAAAAAAAGAATTTTAAAAATACCATAATTTGCTGTAGAAACTCAATTTTTTTCCTCCTAAAGAATCAGGAACTCTTTTCTATCTTTCGCTACTAGTTTTGGTTCAGAAAGGGGTGCTTGTTTACTTCAAAGGTTCAACGTCGTCTTGCAGACCTGCTTTTTTTTCTTCTAGTCTCAAATTTCACTAATGTTAAGTTCAGCTCAGAGATACATAGATAAATATGTACATACATAAATAAAGTATATGAGAGATAGATACGGATAGAGAGAGAGAGAGAGAGAATATAGTAATATCAGAACTAAACATACAAAGTACTTCAGTACAGTACAAAGTACTACTACAATTAATTCATGCCACTTATGTCCTCATATGTCTTTGTAGGTAATTTAAATAGAGATGAGGCGAGGACGCTGGCGTGATGTGAGCAAGACAAAACCCTAAAGTTTTCAGTCCTACTGCTACTGAAAGGTAACCGATTATAGCGCCAGTTATTTGGCAATGTAAGTTACAAATCATAGTGTATTAATTTGCAGTGTAGTTATTTAGTTGAGCTGATGTTATTATAGATTATAGTACTGGCCATGGGGAACAACTTGTTACTGCCGTTACATGTCATAGACTGAACAAATGATTAAGTGCGGTAATGAGTTATAGTTTAATACTGTCATAAAGAAATTAAAACAAAGGGACAAGTAATAACCTGTTGAATGATGACAGCACTGGAATGAGATTTAACTCAGATCAATAAAACCGTGAGAACAAGTTTTATCTGCAAATAATTGAATTGCAAGTTAATCGATGGTACTTTATCAAATATATGACTATCAATACATTTTTAGAATAATTATTCACCAAATTCTGGTAAAATCTCCGCTCCTCCTGCCGAAGCAGCTTTTGCCAACCTCACGGCTGTGTTGTCATATTTTATTGAAGCAATCAAAGTCTGACCTTTTCCAGGGCAGCAAATTTGCTGTGGGTGGGTGGGTGGGGGGGGTCTCGGAGTGATAAACCGGGATTCCTCTGAGGTCAGGGATTATTTGATCCAACAAAGAAAATGGATCATCAGAATCAGAATTGCAAAATCTCCTCAGAACATACCTATGTGAATAAATGAACATACAACATTCACATATCTGGTATGAAGCAATAAGCTATGACCAACACCATGTTTGATTCAATTTCTATTGAATTCTACTATCTTATTTTAAGAAAAATATAGCCCCAAGAAGGCACAAGCCAGTGTTCTCTGTGAGTGGCTCCTAAGCCCAGTTAAATGCCGAGGCTTGTGCCAGGAAGGGAATATGACATTAAACTAATGGCAAATTAAACATGATATCAAACCAATGACTTTCAAACTGGATTGGTCAAGTCCCAGATAATCAATGACTTCCAGCAGTACTGATAGACAAATGGGTACTGATGGAAATTGGGCTACGATAGGTAGAAGAAGTAGAGGAGGAAGGCGTGTTAATAGGCAGAGAGAGAAGGTGTAAGGCAAGAGTCAAGGGCTGAGAATCTTGACTTTGTTGGGACTATGACAAGAAAAGTAAGAGAGTTGAAAAGGTGGAGGAGAAAAGTGGATATACTGTGTGTCCAGGAGACCAGGTGGAAAGACAGCAAGGCCAGAAGCTTATGAACGAGATTTAAGTAGTTTTATCATGGTATTGATGGGAAGAGAAGTGGGGTTGGATTTTTCTTGAAGGAGTAGTTTGTTACGAATGTTCTTGAGGTAAAAAAGTGTCGGAGTGATGAGTTTGAAGCTCTGGGTAATTATAAAAGCTGAGGTAAGGTTACAAAGGTGTGCTGCATCTTGTACAGAAGATGTAATCTGAAGATCAGTGATTAAGATAAGATAAGATAAGATAATACTTTATTGATCCCCATAGGGGAAATTACAAAGTAGCGCTAGATGAGAGACAGCATAGGATGGTAGCGATTAGGATGACTGATGGAAAGAAGATGAAGAGGACTAAGGCAGAGCAGAGGGCAAACTGGTGGGAGCTGAAAAGGAAAAGTTTTGTGTGGTGTCAGGGGGGAACTTGAGAAAGACTCTGGGTGGTAAGGTTGAGCTTCCAGACGACTGGACAACTGCAGCTTATGTGATCGGGGAGAAAGGTAGGGAAGTACTTGGTGTATAACCTGGAAGGGAGATAAGAAGAATGGTGGTGGAATAAGGAAGTGCAGGAATGAGTACAGATATAGAGATTAACAAAAAATTAACAAAAAAGAAGTGAGAGATGAGAGACATCTCCGTCTAAACACCTTCCAATGAGGAAGCAGAGCCGGAAGACCCTGGGGGGGGGGTTCCTCCTATCTCTGGGGCTGAAGTTGCTGAAGTAGTCAAAAAGCTCTTCAGTAGCAGGGCCCCGGATGGGGATGAGGTCCGCCGTGGGTTCCTCAAGGCTCTGGACGCTGTAGGGCTGTCCTGGTTGTCACGCCTCTGCAGCATTGCGTGGACATCGGGGACAGGGCCGCTGGACTGGCAGACCAGGGTGGTGATTCCCCTTTTTAAAAAGGGGGATCGGAGGATGGGCTCCAACTACAGGGGATCACACTCCTCAGCCTCCCTGGCAAAGTCTATTCAGCGGCGCTGGAGAGGAGGGTCTGCCGGGTCGATGAATCTCAGATTCAGGAGGAGCAGTGTGGTTTTCGTCCTGGTCGTGTAACAGTGGACCAGCTCTATACTCTCAGCAGAGTTCTCGAGGGGGCATGGGAGTTTGCCCGACCAGTCTAAATGTGATTTGTGGAGCGGGAGATCGACAGGTGGATTGGTGCAGCGTCTGTAGTGATGAGGACTCTGTACTGTTCTGTCGTGGTGAAGAGGGAGTTGAGTCAGAAGGCAAAGCTCTCAATTTACCAGTCAGTCTACGTCCCTACCCTCAACAATGGTCATAAGCTGTGGGTAGTGACCAAAAGAACAAGATTGCTGATACAAACGGCCGAAATTTGTTTTCTCCGCAGGGTGGCTGGACTCTCCCTTAGACATAAGGTGAGAAGTCCGGCCATCCGGGAGAAACTTGGAGTAGAGTCCCTGCTCCGCTGCATAGAGAGTAGAGTAGCCAGATAAGGTGGCTCTGGCATCTGATAAGCATCTCACCTATGGTCACGAACTATGGGTAGGGACCGAAAGAACGAGATTGCGAGTACAAGCGGCCAAAATGAGTTTTCTCCGCAGGGTGGCGGGACTCTGACACTGAAGAGGATGAAGAGTAGAAAGGGTGTTGTTCCTGATGACATACCTTTGGAGCTATGAAAGTTTGGCTGAGAGGTGGCTGTAGATTTTCTGACTAGATAGTTCAACAGCATCTTAAAAGCATAATATTATGCCTGAGGAATGGATGCTATTGCCAACATTTTCAAAACAAGGGAGATATACAGATTTGTGGTAACTATAAAGGAAAATGTTGATGAGCCATTAAATGGAAATGAAATGAAAAATTGTGAATGCCATTATGGTTTCATGCCAAGAAAAGTATTACAAATTCAATTTTTACTTGGAGAGAATTGCAGAATGAACTGCACTGTTGCTTTATAGATCTAGAAAAAGCCTACGATAGGGTCAGAAGAGAAGAACTATGGTGCTATATGAGGAATTCCAATGTGGCAGAGAATTCTGTTAGACTGGTGCAGGACATTTATAAGAGCGGTGAGACAGTGGTGAGCTAGTAAGGCCTGATACCCTTAATGTTTGTACTGGTGATGGACAGGCTCATAGATGAAGTTAGATAGGAAACCCCCATGGACCATGATATTTGCAGATGACTTTGCTGTCTGTAATGTGAGCAGGGACCTGGTGGAGAAAAATCTAGAGAAGTGAAGGTATACCCTGGAAAGGAGAGGAAAGAAGGTTGGCTGCAGAAAGACAGAATACAATTGTGTGAATAAGAGGGGGCCAAGCAGAAAGGTGAGGGTACATGGAAGGGAGTTAAAGAAGGAGGGGGAACTTAAGTACCAAAGGTCAATGGTAAAAAGTAATGAAGAGTGCAACAAAGAAGTGAAGAAATACGTCAAGAACCTTGGAATGGGTGAAGCAAAGTGTCAGTAGTAATGTGTTATGATAAGAGTATCAGCCGGATTGAAAGTAAAAGTTAGAGACAGTGGCAGGAAAGAGGGAGAGGAAAAGACAGGAAACAGAACTGGAAGCACCAGAGATGAAAGAGCTGAGGTACTCTTTTGGAATGACAAGGATGGATAGGATTTGGAATGACTCCATCAGAGGGAAAGCACATGTTAGATGTTTTGGAGATAAGGTCAGAGGCCAGGCTGAGATAGTTTGGGCATGTACAGGGGAGGGTATTGAAAATATTGGTTGAAGATTGTTTAGAGGGGAAGCCCCACACAGGGGGGCTTAAGGAAGACCGAAGAGGAGATTCATGGATGGAGTGAAAGACTTACATGAAGTTAGTTAGTGTGAGAGAAGAGAGTAAGAGGGAGATGGATGTTTCGCTGTGGTGACCCCTGAAGCGAGCAGCCAAAAAGAAAATACCTTATTCTTGTGGCTCATTTTGAATATACTTTAGAGACAATTTTTCATAATTTGTAGATCTTTGTCCTACTCGGCTTATCCATACAGCCATTAGAGAAATCCTCTAGCTGGAAGCACAAACCTAAAATTGCACCAGAATTACCCCAAATTCAGCAAATAGTCTGCCACTAATTCTAAATCACTCAGATTTCAATTAAGAGTCTAAAAAAAGGACACACAATTAGAAAGGAATGATATAATGATCACGGACAAATGAAATAACTATTAAAAATTACCTCAATATCAGCTGGAAATATCTTTTAAAAAATTGAAAAGGTTACAGTATATATAATTGTACGTGCTTGAACATCCCGGAGCATCTTGGTTTTTGAGTTGTGATCAAAGAGATTGAGAAAAGCTGCATTTGATTTAGTTGGATGGAAGAAAGACAGAATATATATAAGAATCTGATTGACTGAGCGACAGAATCAATAGTGGAACCTGAATGGAATAAGAGAGGAGAAGGAGAGATGGTGGAGCAGGACATGGCATGGACATGACACAATTATTGACATTTAGCAGTGACATTTTCTCTAAGCTGCAAGTTGTAGCTTAGAGAGTTATTGACTGTCTCAACACCTGCGTCCATTATAAGAGTGTGTTATTCTTGTGGCAGGAAGGATTGTTGTCCTTGTTTCTTTTCATTGTGTCATGTAGACTCTCAGACTAGATGACAAATCATGGTTTACCTTTTTTTTTTCAACTTCTGGATTTTAGTCTATAGTCTATAGTCTCTTGTTATTTTTTTTCCTTTTAGGGAAAATGTCATTGATTCCGCCAATGCTTAGCACTTGTGACATGTGTGCAGGACCTATGAGGACTTTTTGCTGGAGTTTGGCACCTGAGTTTCTCACAAAGTATGAAATGCCATGGCCAGAAAAAACATTGTTCTGTTTCTCGCAGCTGTGGAAATGTGAACAATGTTCTCCCATCTTATTGAGTATACGGAGGCCTGTAGCCTATTAGTACATTTTTGCTTCTCATTGTTTTCTCAATTTCGTTTTCCTGTTTAAATTTAGTTTCAATTCATCTCATATAAGTGAACCACAAATTTTAGCAAGCTACCCGTTCTATTTTCAATATAAATCTGCTTTCTTCTACCAAATGTTTTCTGTTTCTTCTTCGCTAGGCCACTGTGTGTAAATGCTCAGGAGATATCTCACAAAATATTTTCGGATAAAATAATTTATAGTGATTTCAATGCTGCTCATGGTAATTACAGTCATTTAGAAAACAATAATTAAACACTTCATGCTACTAAATAACAACTCTTGAACTAGAATGCCACCATAATACTTAATAAAACATCAATAACTGGAATAATCAAATAAGAGCCTTCCTAATTAGCAGCTCTGAACCTTAATTACACACTTTTCAACTGTGTGTGTCTGTGTGTTACACCACTGTCTATCTGACATGAATTAGCTGGCAGGAAACATCTGGCTCCATGTTGGACTTAGTGATCTCTGAACCAAATTGAGCCGACAGGCCAGTGCAGCACATATGGCTGCTTGACAATGCTGCATGTGTGTGTGTGGCTGTGAAAGTTTGTGTGTTAGCAGAATTTGAGGCTTCAAGATCTTTATACTTGCAGTAGTTGCTGTACGACAGTCAGGGCAGTAATGAAAAAAGACATAATTCTCAGTTTCAATTCTCAGAACTATGTAATTTTGTACTTTTTTGTGTACTTTAGTGATTCATAAAGCACATAAAAATGTATTAACTTTTTTTTTCAAAAATCAGACAAAATAGATTACTTGTCCTATTCTACGTGTCCTCTGTGTTTGTGAGTGGTAAATATTTAAATATTTGGTCAAAAAGGTACGTCAACCTGACTCATGTCAGTCAGAATGAAAAGCAATACAAAATGATCACAAAAAAGATTAAACATCATACATACTACAAAACGATAAATTAAAATATGAAAAAACTAAAGAAAAGGTAAGAAGGAAGAAAAAACAAGATCTAGGTCATTGACAGCAGTTTAAGGGCACTCAAAACAGTAATACTTCACATATTACTGTTTTGAGTGCCCTTGAAATGCCAAAAAGATAAAAGAGGCACAGGCGTAGCCTGTCAGACAGACATGCCTCTTGTCTGTGATTTACTGTGAAAAAGGTCAGATCTCTCTTTTCCTCTGTTTCAATTTCTGAACACTAAAACTGGTTATTACGAAAAACAGTGGATTTTGTTCAGATTTTATCTATATAAACAACTTGTTCTTCTGCATTTAAGACATTCTGGACTGATCTGAAAGTCTGACTTTGCAAAACAGCAAAAATGTGTTTAAATTTTTCATGAGACTCTGTATATGTGTGTGTGCGTGAGTGTATCTATGGCAAATACCATCTGTCCCAAACCCATTTAATTACAACGAGCTGCTAACTGCCAGTGCAGGAATCACCGATTTCATTACAACCTCTCAATCCTTTGAAAACACACACACACACACACACACACACACACACACACACACACACACACACACACACACACA
>CAAKHD010010381.1:60757-82741 GCA_901007705.1 Fistularia tabacaria
TCTAACCCAAACCCCATCAACCACCCCCACCCCCCTACACACACCCCACCACCCACACACAGCAACCCACACACACACACACACACACACCCCCACACACACACACACACACACACACACATACACACACACACACACACACACACACACACAAACACACAGACACACACACACACACACATGCACAAATGTTGCTGGCAGCTTGCTGGTCGTGTTTCACTGAGATAGCTGATTTTACACAAATGGCGCTGACAATTAACCCCCCAGCCCCAACCCTGCCCCCCACCCATCACCACGATCACCCCTTGATATGTTGGTCATCCACTGCTCTGCTACACTCTGCTACACATGATAGCCAGATTAAACCCAAGTCCTGCTGCCTTCCCTGTCTCTTGAACTGAAGATAGAATCTATTCAATCCCTAACCAACAGGGGGTGGGGGAGGCTAGAAGGAGGTGAAAGGGAGCTGAAAGAAGGGAGCAGTTCACAGGAGTTGCTCATATTGACAGTGAATCACATCCCCTTGGGCCAAAAGTGACGTGGCCTGACTCTTTCCCAAGACTTCAACCCTGACAATCTTTCTCATACGACAATTTGGGACAACAGTGAAAGAAATACAGACATTAATTAATTAAAAAAAACTAAAAACTAAAACTGCTATTTATAACATTTTGAAATGATGAGAATACAATCAAATGACAGTGACAATAACTGTCTTCATCTCTGTTCAACCATTTTTATTCAAGTTCCAGGGTCTGCACGATCTGCTGTTCCAAAGATTCCTTGAAAAAAGTACTTTGCTCATCACCTTCAATTCCAGGTACGGGTAAGACTTCACATTTTGTCAGGATCAGCTTGTAACTCTCCTGTTGCTCTGTTCCATTTATTGACACAGATTTTTAAGCACATATATCTGTTTTGATTGCAGGGAGTCATAAATACAATCCTGACTGTCTTTATCGGCAACCTTACAAATTATGCCATATATTATTTTATTTTATTACATTTATGAGAACTTCTGTTTTGCCATAAATTTGAATGTCAAGGTTGAGTGATGTGTTTAGCGGCCATAAGAAGCAACAATGCAAGTTGAAGCCAGGACAATCCAGAAAAACACAAATGTTGTTTGCCCGTTAAGATTTAGCACCTGAATGTTGGGTGTTTAAAGTGCAAGTCATGTGTTGGATTGATTTTCATTGGGCACAGATGGCGTCACTGGAGGGAAACTCTTCTTCTTTTAGACAAAAATTAAACAAATCATTAAAATTTGACAGGCTAGACTTTCTTTTTATTAAACAATTCATTTGCTAGGAATTTGGGGGGGAGAGATTGTGAAGAGGGGGTGGATTTTTAAACAATAATTCTAGCGTCCCTCTCCTGTGGATTAGATTTAATAAAGGTAAGATCTACACAAAAGTCACACAAATTGGCATTCACTTTTAATTGGAAAAATCTTCAGATCAAAAATTCTTAACCAATTAAAAAAAGCCCTATTAATATAGGAGACATTGCTGACGGAAAATGCTAAAATGAAATAAATTACTTGTTGTCTTTTTATGCTTCATTCTGAGAAAACAGGAGACAAATAATAAGCCACTGAAAACTCAAATACATTAATCCACTTCCCAGAAGGCAGCTCTGTCAATGCCGTCAAAATGGCAGCCGGAGAGGAAATCTGATTTATTCTCCAGCACTGTTATTTCTACCATATGTGGCGTAATTTTTCACCAGGAAGTATGTTAGTGTTTACAATGTGGCTGCATGTTCAGATTTATTGACGTCTGGAAAAAAATAAAAATAAATAAAGAAGCCAACATTCTCTAGAGGGTCATCAAAGAGCTATATTGTGATCATGAGGCTCTCATGAAAGCATGAACACCAAAGCCTCGCAAACATGGAGGACACACTCCGAACTCTGAGGAGAAACTCCACCCTCGTTCTTTTGTACTATAAATACACTCTGCAGCATAAACACATACTTCATCAGGATGTATTTATACTTGGGAGTGTGGTAAAGCAGTAGCATATTTTTGACTGCTTTTTGAAGATGCTATAATATAAAACATACACACAAACACGTGCGCGCACACACACACACGCACACACACTGTATACACACAAATCTTCTTTTCCTTTCAGCTGCTCCCGTCAGGGGTCACCACAGCAAATCCATCTCTTCCATCCAACCCTATTCTATTCTGGATGATACCATTTTCTCAACATCAAGCTGTCACTTTTCTCCAGCCATTGCAACCTGTTTTACAACATTTCTTCAACTCTTTTCCACACTATCAATTGCTTGGGACTGTTGACACTTAACTTAATTGAAATATTCCACCTTCTCTATCGCCACATCCCTGTTGCCTAACAGTTCATCTTAGGTTATTCTCAAATGTTTTTTGTATTGCTGCCACTAACCTTCATTCTTCTGCTTTCCAGACTATACTTCGACCTCCTGAGATTTTCCTCCATGTGTTTCTTGTCCTCACTTCAGATCACAATGTCATCTGCAAACATCATGGTCCATTGAAATTCATGTCTGATATCATCTGCCAGCCTTTCCATCGAAACTGCAAAAAAGCAGCGGTTCAGAGCTGACCCTCAATGTAGTCCCACCTTCACCTTGAACTTCTCTTTGTCACATCGACAGCACACCTCACTTCTGTTTCACAGCTCACCTACATGTCCTGGACTACTCTAACATAGTTCTCTTTCACTCCAGAACGATATTTTCTCCATCAACACCCTGTCGTATGCTTTTTCTAGATCTACAAAGACACAATGCAGCTCCCTCTGACCTTCTCTGTACTTCTCTACCAGCATTCTGTTACTACTATTACATTCTGTAATACTGTATCTGTTGTACTCTTTCTAGGCATGAAATCATACTGCTGTTCACAAATGCTGACTTCTCCTCACAGTCTCGTTTTCGCTACTCTTTCCCATAACTTCAATGTATGGCTCATCAACTTTATTCCCCTATAGTTACCACAATTCTGAGCATCTCCCTTATTCTTAAAAATGGGCAGATCACAATTTTCAATTTCTCAGGCATCCTCTCACTCTCTAAGAGCAAAAGCTGTTGAATAATCGAACCAGAAACTTTACTGCCGTCTCTCCTAGAAATTTCCATATCTCTGCAGGTATATCATCAGGACCAACTGCCTTTGCACTCTTCATCCTCTTCAATGCCCTCCTCACTTCACTTTTACTAATCTCTGCTACTTTATGGTCCACATTAGTCACCTTTTTTACCCTTCACTGTCTTTCATTTTATTCAAACATCAACTCTTCAAAATACCTACCTGTCTCCCCAATCACATTAACTGTAATTGTCCAGTCATCTGTAAGATCTCCCTGACCCCCCACACCCTCTCTCAACTCCTCCCCTGAAAACCTTCCATCTCACCAGATTCATCCTACAAAACCACAATCCTATGCTCTCTAATCGCGCCTCACACTACTTTGCTGTCACTGATCTCCTTCAGATTACATTGTCTATACAAGATGTAATCTACCTGAATGCTCCTACCTCTTCTCTTACAAGTTACCCTATGTTCCTGCCTCATCAGGAAAAAAACATTAAATACAGCTATTTCCCAAAACTACAGCTATCTGTCCCTCTGTGTTCCTATCCTGGATATCCAACCTATCTGTCAATTCTTCATCACCTCTATTGCCTGCACCAACACATCTATTGAAGTCTGAATTCTCTTCAGAATTCTTCCTTTTCCTCTAACTCACATCCCATCTATGGGGCCTAGCCACTAATAACATTAATATTACTACTCCCCCAAGAAAACTCTTACTCCATTTCTTTTCCAATCAGTACCATGATAGTACAACCGAAAACCTACTCCTAAGGTTCTAACCTTGCTCCCTTTTCACCTGGTCTCCTGGACACACAGTACATCAACCTTTCGTCTCTGCATCATCTCAACCAACTGTCTAGCTTTTCCAGTCAAAGTATTAACATTCAAAGTCTCTAATTTCAGCCCCAAACTCGTGCCTTTTTTCTTCTCTCTCTGCTTCTGAACACAACTCGCTCCTCTCCTTCAATCTATCTTTCTATCTGAGTTATATTTCTATTTGAATTGTCTGCTGTTATATGACAACCAGGGCTAAAACTGCTAAACTAACTTGGTTTATTTGGAGAAAGTCAAAATAGCCAGTTTGATTCAAAGAAAGCTAACTGTATGTAGGTAATTCTACAGACTTTTATGATGGTATATCGTTAAATTATGTTCAAAAGTAGTTAAAAATAGTTACCCTTAATTACCCTTAATTACCCTTAGTTATTTACAAGTCTTTGTCTCAATGTAATATTTTTTTATTGAATTTTGAATTTATAATATGGAATTTTTATTATTCATTTATTTGAAAATGCGAATAAAATATGAACCAACTAAGTAAGTGTATATAAAATTGCGAGAACTTGAAAACTGGATAAGGTAACTGAGAGAATAATAGAACGATTAAGTTGTGCTAACTACATTAAGGATACAAAGCAGTTCACACAACATCCTTGTTATACAAGAAACATTTTAAGTTAAGAAAACCATGGTCATTTTGACCATCTGACTGTGAATAAAAGTACTTCAGACCAGAAACCCAAATTACTAAGTACTTAATACAAATATCAGGCAAAAGTGTTTACGAATGACTTGCTGTTTATACACTGCTATTAACAGAAAACTGTAAATGAAGTACTCCAAAATGTGCAGTTAAAACTGTATAACGTTCCAAAAATTAGTCCATCCGTCCTGCGGCAAACAACTGGACGCCTAGAATGAGGCATAGACAGACTGGCTTCAAAGGTCAGCACAAGATCAGACCACAAGGACACACTAGACTGGATTGCAAAATTTTGAAGTCCTCATACATTATCTTGTTGTATTTTTAAAGGATGCTTCTGTAATTTTTCATATCATCTTGTCAGTTCTCCATTTGGATAAAAACACAGCAGCAAAAAAATATGTGCGTGTCTGCTGACAAAATGAGGTAGGCTGATCAATGCTTGGCTAAATGCTTTGTCATCACCAAAGAACTGACATGATGCCTGGACATCCCTGCAGGTTTCCACCAATCTCCTCTCTTGTCCCTCAAGACAATTGTCCATTTTACACTAATGCATCTGAGTTACAAAGATTTGGCATCTGCTGTGTGAATCTGCTGGGTGGAAATCCTGGTACGGCCTTTGCACAAGTCCAGAACACAGCGAAGGACGGAGCTGTAAATCCTTTTTCTCCTTTACCCCCTGCAACCCAACTTGTTGTAACTCCGCCAGGACTGTGACTTCATCCCGCGAAAAGTCTGAAGCAGTCAAGGGAAAGAAAAAGCAGCGTGGAGTAGCACTGTAAACCATCAATCAAAGAGTAATGCTGTCCTCTCATCCCTTTTATTAAATTTTTGGGAGCAAAACCATTCTTCTGAATTACATTCACTTTATGGTGAGCTGATATTTTAACCTACAAAAATTTGTATTTACTTAAAAAAATAACGTATGATGACACAGAGATATTATTGTGACTTTCATCTTATCATGTAAGTGACATGCAACACCTGCCTGTATTTAGACTTATAGTATAAAGCCAGCCTCTTTTATGGAACTGTGCATAATTTTTAAAAACGTACCGATAAGTTAAAGTGAAAAAGTATTTCTAAAACATATAACATTTCTAGATAACATCTTGCCCAGGCTGAGGTGATATTCTGTTAATCTTATGACAAGTTCATGCTGCCTAACATTATATCTGTTGATTGATTGCATCTTTTGCAGAAGTTCTGACCAATATCCTGTTGGAATCCTTTCAACTTTAGATTCTGTACTTGTGGATCTTTAGGTAATTTACATATTTTTTTTCTGTTTTGCTTTGTTTATTACATTAATTATATTGGAAGATTCACTGGAAACCAAAGAATTCAGATAACCAGCGAAAAATTGGTGAGGTGTTAAAGATGAAATTGTCCCATAGAAATATGACATGGTATGTTGCATATCACATCACAGCTTTCTATTTCGATTTTAATCTTACTATTACTAAAAGTTAAAGTTTTTCATTTATAATAATCAAGAAAAAAAACCTCTTAGGGATAATTATCATAATTGGTCTTTAAAATGGGAATTGAACCAACAATTCAACATCATAAGACCATGGGTGATAACTGATAATTGAAAAACATTTTGAGAAATCTATATTCTCGATCAAAATCCTTCACCAGATGCTTTGTCACTGTTTTGTGTTTTCCATGCTAGAATTTAGATCATTTCTCACAAGAAATGCCCAATAACCAAGAAAATGCATGACAACTAATTCATTTTCAGAAGAAAAGAAACAGAAAAAAACTCTTTGTGTTGATTTCTCTGGAACTGGAAGGATGAAATAAACCATGTGAAAGGCAGAGAGAAAGCCACAGCGGTTCATTGTGTCGCCAAACCTCCAAGCTGCACAAGTTGAATCAACAAGCCGACAAAGTCCTGCACCTTCTCTTCCGAGCTCATTATTGAGATGGTAAGCGATGGAGGAGGAGGAGGCTAAAATAAGAAGGAGCGAGAAGGGGACAAGTTAAACTAATCCTTCATCCCCTCCATGTCAGAGAGAGAGAGGGAAAATGTTCGAGATGGTGATGTCCCAGTAACTCTGAGGCGGGATTAATACGTAAATTCCTGTGTTTTTATAGACGCGAGGCATTTGCAGTCAAGGCTGTCAATTGCATGCTGAATTATCAATCTTGGAGATTATGTTTCCAGACACGACTTCTACGTTTCAAGGTTTCAGATATGTGAAAAACACTTCTTTTGATTTGTTTATCATATACATCTGATATATGTGTGTATATATCTTTCCTGTTTTGTTTTTTTTTCTTTCTCTAATGTTGCTGCTGCGACACCCGAATTTCCCCTATGGGGATCACTAAAGTATTATCTTATCTTATCTTAAACACTTAGATTTGAATGTTTTCCTTAAGGTAATTCCAGTTTTTCCTCAGGCTGTATCAAAGTCACTGAGGTACTGTGGAGGCTGTCGGCACCTGGCTGGGTACTTTTCCCGCACCGGGGCTATGTCTTCATCCTCTCTTTCTGCTGCAGATGAGTCGTGCAGGCCGGGGTTGAACTTTTTTAGGCTGGGGTAAGCTTATTGTTCCTGGGCTAAAAACACAACACCTTGTCACCAGGTTGGAGAGTGTGAGGTGCAGCGTGACGGCGAATGTCTGAGTACACTTCCATTTTGGCTTTGGCCTTGCAATCTCTCCTGCGAAGAGCCCCGCCCGGTCTGATGGGCATACTTACTGAAGGCATCTTTGTGTGGATCTTGCATTTGAGCAGCAACTCAGCTGGTGATGATGTTTTTGTGCTGCGTGTTGTTGCATCGTACTCACACAGGAATGTGTAAAGATGCTGCTACCAGGGGATGTTCTCAATGTGGGCAACAAGGAAGCACTTTCCGAGAGTTCTCATGAACCTCCTAGCAGTGGCATTTGCCTGAGGCCATAGTGGCGTGATCTTTCAATGGCGAAACCCAATGTAGGCTGCAAATTTGCAAAAATGCTCACTGTTGAAGGGGAGGCCGTTGTCTGTCTTCACTGTTCTGGGGATGCCGAGCATCGAGAGGGTTTTGTCCATGACAGGGATAGCAGAGTTTGCAGAGGTGGGGTGTATGATTTCCACAACAGGGTATTGGGAGTACTCATCCACTAGTAGGTCTTCACCTGTTGGCAGTGGGCCGTAGAAGATTGCACTGACGTAGTACTAGACTGTGTCAGGGAAGTCTGACATCTGTGTCTTAGGTATGGTCTCCGGTATAGTAGCTTGACTGTAGCTGTTTACAAGCTTGTCAGCCACTGTGAAGGAGGTCTGATAGTGTTTGATTTTGATTAATCCCAGTTCATCAGCCATTTGGTAGCTGAGTAAGGAGCAGCTGTCACCTTAGACAACGTAGAATGTTCCATCTATCTTGTTCTTGTTCCGTCCCTCCACACTGCCTGTGAACTTCCCTCGGATGGGTAGCGCATCTTTGGACCCATAGGCTAGTATCCTGAGATCTGTGTGCAGGGGACGAGGCTGGAGACTCAGGTTGTTATATGTTTTTTCACCTGACGATGTTTACTGCAGCACCGGAGTCGATCAGGGCTGGCACTGTGTCTTACTGTGTGAGTGTCATTTTTGTCTGTGGCTGCCTAATGCCTCTGTTGCTTTTGACGGTGTATGCAGAACATTCATCACTGCTTGAGGATGACTTGTGTCGGGCTGGTTCACGCTGAGCTGGTTCACTTTGGGTTTCTATCTGGTTAACTCTTCTTCTGTAGCCTTTCTTGTATGTTGGTGTCTCTGTTCTCGGCTCTGTATGATGTGGTTTTGACCTACACTGCCTTACAAAGTGGTTTTGCTTCCCACATGCTTTACACTGTTTGCCTCTTGTTGGATATTGGTTCGAGTGTGGGCGCTCACCCCCGCAGTTTCTGCACCGGGCGTTACTGTAACTTGGACATTTCTGGTATACTGGTACTTTCTCCCGGGTTTGTTTCTGAACTTGATTCACTATACCAGTGAGATTCAGAAATTATAATAATTCAGAAAGTTTAAGAGTCCTGCCATATTCAAGTTCTTTTAATATCTTTTCACTTTCCCTCAAGCCATATTTGCGCACCTTAAATGACATGCAACTTAGAATGATCTCTGACTTTATTTCATTGTCCATATCGATAAACTTGCAGTGTTTGGGCAGCATGCAAAGTCTGGTAGTATAAACATCCAAATTCTCCCCAGACAATTGTGGAGCTTTTCTAAAGACGTAGACCTCATACTGGGTGTTTTTTTTCAGTGTGAAGTAATCGGTGAGTTTTGCCTTCACGTTCGCTTACTTGTCCCCGCCTCCTGCCAACGTGTCATAAATATCATGCTCTCTCTCACTGGCCAGATGACGCATAAGGGCTTTCAATCTTGCATCCGCGGTTATGTTCATGGCTGTGGTGCAGTTCTCATATCTCTGAAGCCACCTACTCCACCGTGGTCCGACAGAGCTCGGTTCACTCTCCGCGTGGAACGGTGGTACAGCTGGGCCGTGCGATGGCATCATTTGATGACCGTTACGACCGTTATGTTACTAGCTAGTACACTTGTCACATAGCTCAGTTCGCTGATCAAACTCTTTCTCTCCGAACTTCTTCCGTTCTGTGTCTGTGTGTAATAATCCGCTTTCTGGGACAAACGTCAGTGTGTTGAGATGTCACTTTGATCCTCCTCGCCAACGTTATATCTTTGGTTTGTACTTATAATATATACTCGGAATGATGACAGGAAGAGCTTCACGATATGCTGTTTTATTGCTGAGGGAACTTACAGAACTCCTGCCTAAAACATTAAGTCCAATATACCTTACACCAACCTCATGACGTAGGCAGCATGTGAAAATATTAACATCAACTCAGTCTACTGGTGTTATCTGAATATTACAATTTGGTAGTTTCTAATTATACAGCATACTGGAATTGGCCTGAATATTGACACTCAATGATATGTTGTTTGATTTTTGAAATATTGTTTTTGTGAAAAATTTTACAGTGATTTATTTTTATTTTTATTTTCTTCTCAAAAAGTACTCACACTCTTATGTAACAAAGCATCATCCAGCATGTGTACAAGCTGCTTTCTTTTGACACTAAAGTAATTATAGTTATATGTGATTGTTTGGAAAGTCAGTTTTTGTAATTATGAAAATACATGAAAAATGGGCAAGTGTAAAGATTTGGACAAGTTTAACAAAGGTCAAATTGTGAAGACTTGACGATTGGGTCAGATAATCTCCAAAACTGTAGCTCTTTGGGGGGTTTCCAATCTGCAGTGGTCAGTATTTCTCAGAAGTAGTCCAAGGAAGGAACCGTGGAAAACTATTGAAAGGGCTTGATGATTCATGGGGAGCGAAGGCTGGTCTGATCAATAGATGAGCTACTGTTGCTCAATATGTTCATGCTTGTTCTCATTGAAAGAGTTGAAAAAGAGTGCATTGGGTTTGTTGCAGAGAGTGCTGCATTGTCGCAGATCAGTCAGGGTGCCCATACTGACCCTTGTCCCTTGCTGAAAACATCAAAAATGGTAAAATGAGCATCAGAACTGGACTGCAGAGCAAAGGAAGAAAGGGACCTCGTATGTTGCGCCACATTTTCTTCTACACCATGAAGATGGTTAGGTGCTTGTGTGTCTCTTACTTGGGAAAAACATGGCAGCAGGATTCACTATGGGAAAGGATATCGTGGGAAATGCTCTGCAGGACGTGCATCAACATCTTGGTACAAGATACTACAGCTCCCCTTCAGGCGCCTAGTGAAGTCTATGGCTCAGTGTGTCAGGGCTTTTTTTGTCAGCTCCGAATTTAGCCAGGTGGTCATAATGTTTTTCCTGATTGGTGCATATATAACTTATCATTGCAGATCTATAATAATTCAAGAGTTTCACTGACTGTTGTTAGTTACATTGTACTGATTACTTTGAGTTTTAATTCTAATTTGTGATGGCATTTCCCATCTCCCCAAGCAGACACAATTTGTTTCATAATTTCACAATTAAAGGAAAACAGCTCAATTATCAAGTGATCGGGAATAGTTTTTGTAAGAAGAGAAAAAAAAATTGAAAAATAAGTTCCCATGATGTTTCTATGTTTTTTGCTTCTTTGACCATAACATATATTTTACATTACTTTGATAAAATAATGCAGGTCTGTTTTGATTACACCTGGACGTAATGTATATTCAGAAAATGTCATGCCAGCAGTGTAACAGCAAATTTCTCCTTGACTGTAAAGATGTAAGAGAAATCCTTTAGCAAATGTATTCTTCAATTTGCGTTAATGAATGGGAAAAAAAGGAAATGAAATTTAGTGACTCTCATGAAATGATGGAAAATATAAAACATCTTCCATGCATCCTAGCAGGACCCATGGAGAGACCCCATAGAGACCCCTGTCGTTTTGGTGCCTCAATTTTTTCGACCGTTCAATGGGACCTGAGTGTGACCTGGGGGGCGGCTGTGCCATTGCCATCTGTCTCCCTTGACTTGGCGCGTGCACAATGACTAACAAGCGCCCCTGGTGGCAGAATCAGTAATGAGGTTCTGAACCAGTCCTCTGCTTCATGGATCTTCAAATGCCATGTTTTCTTCTCATTAGATTTAATTTGTTGATTATTTGTTCCTTCACATACAGTGTTTGGATTGATAAAGTATATATTATAGAAGAAATTCTTCAACCTGGTCTGAGATGTTGAGATGTTGCCACAGATGAAGCAAGCCCCAACCGGGCATGAGCTTGTTCACGCCCGAGTGGACAATCTGCTCAAGAGCCCTGACGGGAATAAATTTGCATAAAGAGATTCAAGGCCGGAGACGTTTCACAACGTATCAACCTACTGCCACTATTTCCTTTTTTTTATTTACAGACTTGATGGTGAAACAATTTGCAGAGGGATAACAGAAACAATGTGATCTTGACTTTACAGCTTTCCTCTAATGAAGCAGAAACACTTCGCCGTAAATTACAGGGAGTGAGAAATATTTCCTCTTTTTCTGCCTTATGGTCGTCTTCAGTTTCGTCAGTAAACATGACAAGACGTAAAGTTGTATCAGTGATGTTACACAGCTTTTTTTGCTTATTTACGTTTATACTTAAGGCACATAAACCACGTTATCTTAAGGTAGTTTCTTTTTTATTTGAATGGTATTTATATTTCAAGCTACTTATGGTCAATTTTTTTTAACGACTTTATGAAATGTTTGCTCCTCGTTTCAATTTGGTTTGTTTTGCATTTTCGATCCATCGATCCGTTATCTACCGCTTATCCTGCATTCAAGGTCATTCAGGGAATGCTGGAGCCTATCCCAACTGTCTCTGGGCGAAATGGTACACCATGGACCAGTCAGCAGTTATTCGCTGGGCCACATAGAAACAAACAACCACTTGCTCTTCTCATTCATATGTGTGGGCAATTTTCCTATTTCTTCAATTTTAACATGATTTCCAATTAACCTTCAGCATGTTTTGGATTGTGGGATTAAACTGGAAAACTCAGAGGCTACCCACACAGATACGGGGAGAACATGCAAATTCCATACAGAAAGGCTCCCTGTGGGAATTGAACCAGGATCCTTTGTGGGGCGGAAGCACTAACCACTCTGCCACCTTGTTCGCCTCAGTTTTGCATCTTGTGTCTAAAAATGTATTCAAGAATTATTCCTGATTTTTAGTTGATTGTTCCTTCTCATTTTCATGGAATTTCACACTGAATATGATGCAATTTTGGATTATTTCAATGTAGTACCTGTTATCTTGAGGCAATTTGGGGGGATTTCTTGTTAATTTTGTGAACATTTGGGCGAAGTCTGTCTGGTTTTGAATAAAACTATTGAGTTTCCTAGTTGTATTGAATAATTTTCTGGTAATTCTAAAGAGATTTTCTGGTTATTTTGTGGTTATCGTTCATGATTTTTAGTTATTCTTTGAAGACATATTTAGAGAATTTTACTGGTTAAACCAAATGGAAATAATATGAGTAAATATTAAAAAAATTGATAATCAAAGAAGAAATTGCTCCAGAAAGTGAGATAAAATTGGAACTCAACAGCTTTGTTTTCACAGACATCCACCTTCCTCTTCCTTGCTTCTAAGAGCTGAGTTTCCACAGCAACCAGAAGGCTTCAGGTGTGAAACCTAAATCTCCTTGCTGACAGTAAAAAAATAAATCTAGAGCAGTGTCTTATTCCCACATGCTCATATGTACTTTCACATGCACACAGATATCCACACAGACACAAACACAGTGAGACATGAAATAGCTTTGATCTTGCCTCTATATTTATCCAGATGTGTGTACGTGTATATGTGTGTATGTGTGTGTGTTTATGTGTTCGAGTGTGACTTGTTTCTTTTGTTTTATTTTCATATGTATGTGTGTTTATGTGTGCATATATATGAGTGAGAGAGATGCTGCAGCCTCAAGGCGGCACAGGCCAGTGTCTCCCGGAGCCAGACTCGGGGGGGCACAGGCCAATGTTTCCTGGGGCCGGTTCCAAGCCCGGATAAATGCAGAGGGTTGTGTCAGGAAGGGCATCTGGCATAAAACTTTAGCAAAAACCAAATATGCGAATCGAATATAAGAATTTCATACCAGATTGGTTGAGGCCCAGGTTAACACCGATCACCATTGGTGCCGATAACCTACAGGGTACCAGTGGAAATTGGGCTACTTTGGGTCAAAGAAGGAGAGGAGGAAAGCATGTTCGGAAGGAGAGAGAGAAGAGGAAAGGCAAGAGTCTGAAGCTGAGAGTAGGGACTCTGAATATTTGGACGATGACAGGAAAAGGTAGGGATTTGGTTGACATGATGCAGAGAAGAAAGGTGGATATACTTTGTGTATACTTTGTATACCTTTCCAGGAGACCAGCTGGAAAGGTAGTAAGGCTAGAAGCTTAGGAGCAGGTTTTAAGTTGTATTTTCATGGTCCTGACAGGAAGAGAAATGGAGTAGGAGTTATCTTGAAAGAGGAGTTTGTTAGGAATGTTCTGGAGGTGAAAAGAATGTCAGATAGACTCGTGGGTGGTTAGGAAGAGCTTCCAGATGACTGGACAACTAAAGCTAATGTGATCAGAGAGACAGGTAGGAGAGTGCTTGGTGTGTCATCTGGAAGGAAAGTAGATAAGGAGACCTGGTGGTGGAATGAGGAAGTGCAGGATTATACACAGAAAAAGCGATTAGCAAAGAAGAAATGGGACACTGAGGGGACTGAAGAGAACAGACAGGAGTACACGGAGATACAGTGTAAGGTAAAGATAGAGGTAGAAAAGACAAAACAAAGGGCATGTGATGTTTTGTATGCTCGGTTGGACAGTAAGGAGGGAGAGAATGATTTATACAAGTTGGCAAAACAGAGAGATAGAGACGGAAAGGATGTACAGCAAGTCTGGGTGATTAAGGATAGAGAGGGAAATGGATTGACAGAATACATATTTGTGAATGAGAGGGAATGGTGTGGCTACATGGAGTGATGGGAAGATGGAAAGAGTACTTTATAGAGCTGATGAATGAGGAAAATGATAGAGAGGGAAGGATAGAAGAGGTGACTACTATAGACCACAAAGTAGCAGAGATTAGTAAAAGTGAAGTGAGGAGGGCATTGAAGAGGATGAAGAAAGGAAAGGCAATTGGTCCCGATGATATAACTGTGAATGTATGGAAGTGTCCAGGAGACGCAGCGGTAGAGATTCTGGCCAGATTATTCAACAAGATCTTAGAGAGTGAGAAGATGCCTGAAGAGTGGAGAAGTGTGATAGTGCCCATCTTTAAGAATAATGTGGGGATGTGCAGAATTGGAGTAACTATAGAGGGATGAAGTTGATGAGCCATACAATGAAATTATGGGAAAGAGTCGTGGAAACTAGACTGAGAGCAGAAGTCAGCATTTGTGAGCAGCAGTATGGTTTCATGCCTTGAAAGAGTACGACAGATGCAGTATTTGCTTGGAGAATGCTGATTGAGATGTACAGAGAAGGTCAGAGGGAGCTGCACTGCACTTTTGTAGACCTACAAAGAGCATTCGACAGGGTGCCGAAAGAGGAACTCTGAGGAAATCTGGAGTAGCATAGAAATATGTTAGGGTGGTGCAGGTCATGTATGCTGGCTGTGAGACAGTGGTGAGGTGTGCTGTTGGCGTGACAGAGAAGTTCAAGGTGGAGGTGGGACTTTATCAGGGAACAGCTCTGAGCCCGTTCCTGTTTGCAGTGGTGATGGACAGGCTGACAGATGAAATTAGACGGAATCTCCATGGACCATGATGTTTGCAGATGACATTGTGATCTGTAGTGAGAGCAGGGAACAGGTTGAAGGAAATCTTGAGAGCTGGAGGTATGCTCTGGAAGGAGAGGAATGAAGGTTAGTTGCAGCAAGACAGAATATATGTGTGTGAATGAGAGGAACCCTGGTGGAACGGTGAGGCTTCAGGGAGAGGAGATCAAGAAGTTAAAGGATTTCAAGCACTTAGGGTCAACAGTACAGAGCAATGGAGAGTGTAGAAAAGTATCAGCCAGAATGAAAAAAAAAGGTGTACAAGACAGTGGTGAGACCAGTGATGCCGTTTGCTGGTTTGGAGACAGTTACATTGAAGAAAAGAGAAGAGAAGCCATTCCTTTTTGGCCTAGCTTTTATCGGGAAGCAAGAAAAGAGAAAATACATTTCTTTGTCATCTGAGTGAAGGACGGAAAATGTTTGGGGGTAAATATTGATGAGTCAACACCTGGCAAAGGTGCAGCAACAATCAATGTGATTGATGGAGATCAGTGTCTGCAATGGGAAGAGTGGAGGTGGTTGTATGGGTGTGGATTTCTGTTCCAACTTCTGTGCAGGGCTCTGTTTCAGAGCTCAATGATTTCAATTGTCATCTTTTTTTGTAGTCTGTAAACAGATGGAATCGATTCCATATGAAGTTCTTCATCTCACCACAGATTTTCCCTCTCACTCACCTACTAAACATTGTCTTCTCAAAAAATGTCAAAACACTGTTTTTTCAGATTTTCCTGCACAATTTCCTTTATTAAATATATAAATTGTGGTTTACATGGGTTTCTTTTTACTGCTATTTCCCTGAACTAAGAATTTAAGAAAATTGCTGAAAAGTGCAATAAAATAAATGAATATATATAATAAAATCTGGTTTGTGTGGTAGTGCTGGAAAAATGAAAAATAATTATTTAAGAAGAACATGTAACCGAAAACCTATATAATTGATATGGTATATGGATGTTATTGATTGAAAAACCATAAATACTATTAAGAAAATAACCCAAAGTCTGATGTTTTTACTTCCAAATTAGTCAACACACGAACTCTATAAAAGCAAAACCCAAACAAATGAATACTATTTTGTAATTGTGGAGAAATGACCCGAGAAGAGGAAAAAAATGTCAATGAATTAGATTTTGTTTTAAAATATTCTCCCCAAATCAACTAGAAATTATATGCATATTTGGAAATGGGGAAAAAATTATATTACGTAAACTTAAACTTGATTAATAATAAGTTAAAAATAAACCATAATGATTAACACTTTCTGACCATAACCACTTCTGAAAGATCAACAACATCAGAACTCTGATAAATCTCATTCAAGAAATAATATAAAATCAAGATCAAATTTGCAAAAAGAGAGATCCTTAAAATGATCAAGATGATCTATAAATGAGTCTCAAGATATTGAGATAAAATGAATAAATAATAAATGGCAAAGCATTTGCAACACTTAAGTGGAATTATACATAGATTAGAGTGTAAATCATAGCCTTTCATCAGAAACAAGTGTTGTAAGCTTGTGACCTACCACTTCCTCAATAAAAGATGAAATTGGGTCATATCCTCCATGCGAGTCGTTTGGAAGGAGCACATTCATCCAATGCAGGTGAGTCCCATACCATCCAATGCGCTAACCACTGCAAACGTCGGGGCAATAACATTGTCTCAGATCCCAGGGCTGCCCGCCATGTCCAAGACCCGAATATGTCACCGCGGTCATGGCCTCGCCTCGTCAGGCACCGGCCATCACCGGCACCCAGCTGTTAACCTGCTCCACTGCTCACAATGCTTGGATTCTAATGAGGAAAATGTCTTGCTTCATTATCGAACCCCCGAACCAAAACACAACTCCCTTATGTGGCCAGAGTGACACGTACCTACAAATTTTATTTTTCAACTGGATTATTAAATCACTGTAATCTCAATTTCAGACATAGGAGTTGTACTCATACATAAACACACACACTCATATATAAACACACACACACACACTCACACACACACACACACACACACACAAACACACGTATATATATGTGTGTGTGTGTGTGTGTGTGTGTGTGTGTATTTATATATGAGTACAACAATAAATTTAATATATAATAAAATAATTTATAATAATATAATAATTTAATATTTATATATATATAAATCTCAGATAGGGAATATTTGTGGGACAGGACAGCACTGACTCACTTTCCGACAAAGTCATGACCACAGTCTAACTCTGAAAAGCCTGGAGGCAACAATCCTGATCAATTTTGGTTTTTTTTTTACTGTTTTGTTAATAACATTAACTGGCAAGATTGATAACCTGGAAAGTTTTCAATAATATATGTTATATTTTGAAAATATTTTCCCCAGTTATTCATTTAATAACAGTTCTTGAGCTTGATAAAAGGGAAATATTTCCCCTTTTATCAATGTACTTCCCCTAAAATTCTGCGACAGACTCGCTGTCTTTGGAAGAACAATGGTA
Organism: Fistularia tabacaria; assembly: GCA_901007705.1. Classification (NCBI taxonomy): domain Eukaryota; kingdom Metazoa; phylum Chordata; class Actinopteri; order Syngnathiformes; family Fistulariidae; genus Fistularia; species Fistularia tabacaria. The sequence goes on from CAAKHD010010381.1 coordinate 78,065, forward strand.
CCGATTTAAAAAATGTTCCCAAAAAAACTCTTGAAAAGCCTTTTGTTCCTGCTCATTTTATTTTGTCAGGTTCCCTCCTCCTCATCGTCTTATGAAAAATGTATACCTCATCCCTGATGGACAGGAAGTTAATTTATTATGAAAGTGGTCAAACATTGAGATCTGCACCTTCTCGGACGTAAAAATAACTGCAGGTTCAACTTGGATTCAATGACAATTCATATGATGCAGATGGTGTCAGCACTGGATATGAAATGATCTTGAGCATCTGCTCATAGTTTTGAAGGTTTTTTTGGTTATCTCTCACAGGTGGAAGCTCTTTTGTTCAGATAGTTACTTAGCCGTATTTAGCCACTTATTTAGTGAGATAGTCCATCCATCGTCTGCTGCTTATCCTGCATTCAGGGTCGCGGGGGATGCTGGAGCCTATCCCAGTTGTCATCGGGCGAGAGGCGGGGTACACCCCGCCAGTCGCCATTCAATCGCAGGGCCACATACAGAGACAAACCACACTCACTCACTCATTTGGGATAATTTTCCCAATATTTTTCCAATCAACCTGCTGTATCTTTTTGGACTGCGGGAGGAAGCCGGAGAACCCGGAGGAAACCCACGCACGGGGAGCTTTGTTTAATGTTTGTTTAATGTCTTTGGAGGCTCTCAATCATCTAGGTCAAGGTGAATTGTGGTCAAAATCTTCTTCTCGTTAGAAATGAAGAAGGCACTGGAATGTGAGGTGAAACATCTTCAAGGGAAGAAAATCTAGTCCAGTTGCTACGGGAAGAAGATTTTGAAAAGAAAAAAGTTATTTTGATCAAAACTTTCGGAATAATTCACCTTCACACAGCAATTTTGCTCCGATTAATGTTGGACCCACTGAGAGATAATCTGCTCAGGGCTCAATAATTTATGAATGTCCTGCTGATGAAGCCCACACTCAACAATGATGGTCGCTGTTGTTTTTGTCATCGTAATATTGATGATATCTCTGTTTGACCCGCTTCCCTTCTGATTTCTCTCCTCCCCCCTCTTCCCTATTCTACTCCCTCTCTGCAACCCTTGCTCGCCTCAAGTTATCATTAGCATCCACAGCCTGAAGGCTAGCAGCTGCACAGCCAGGAAGTAGGGAATGTGAGCAGCCTGATCTCTGTGTTTCTGCTGGTTTAACTCAGTTGTCATTGGACTAACTGAGGTCGCTGTGCTATCTACTGTGATATGAGGGCACAGGTTGCTGTGTTAGCATGATGAGCTAAGATGAGCTGGCAGGCGGTAAAGACTTTAGATTCGCAGGGTGTAATCACAGTTTCGACGGTGTAACATTTTGATTTGGTGAAATGTTCGGATAGGATTTGTATCAATGAAGTAATTTCATGCTGTAAGTATTTCTGGGTTTTCGGCACTGAAAAATTAGATGCGTCCAGTTGCTTTTATGAAGAAATCGCCGGCTTAAACCCTCTGTATTGAATGTTTAGTCGAGAGTATTTAATGAGACAGGAAAACAAAAGGTTTCAGGGATTTTATAAGCCTTTTATAAAAATTTTGGGAAAAAACAGGGTTGAGAAAAATTGGTACAACAGCAACACAGGTCACTAGCATTCATTCATCTCATACATCAAACATAATATATGAAGCAGGAAGATAAAATCAGCCACTTTAATGTTTCTTTACTTAATATATTTTTATGTTCGATGCTTTTGCCAAGTTTCGGGACATTTATGATTTTTTTTAATGGATTTATTCAATATTGTATTTCTTTAATTGTTGTTCTAAAAGCCGAGTGAGAAAAAGAAAAAAAAAGCTGTTGTGAACCTTTTGGTTAAGCGTAGATGTCAAAATAAGCTTTCAAGGTACACAGTTCTGTCAGTCAATCATCAAAATGAACTCTCTGCAGCAGCTGAAAATTTTTCAAAGGAAATTATTTCACTTATCCCCTCTAATAAACCCTTAAGCAGATGAGGGTCAGTCCCTCCAGACTATTTACATCCACTCACATTTGAATGCCCAACTGATCACATAATTTATGTGCCTGCGATACATTAACAACAAGCGTCTCTTCAAAAATGTGTCTGCATCTATTCATAAGATGCAGAAAAACTGGTGGCAGTGAATTAGTGACTTGAATGAATTGACTAATGCCTTCTTATTGTTTCATCAGGCAAAGGCGCAGCTAATTAGACTGAAACATGTAAGAATATAAAAACAAGTAAAACGATGCTCGTTGTTGGCACGTCTGCATACCCGGGCCAATTACACCAGCCATAATGTCCAGGATTACACGAGTTCTGGCTGGTCTTGTTGTTTGTACAAATGAAGAGTTGTCTGATTAAAAGTTGCTAAGAGAAAATGAGAGTAGGTCAAAGCAGCCACATGCCAGATGAGGAGAGGGAAGATATCGATAAAGATGGAGGCATGGCATACTGACTTGATAAATAAACCATGTTATTGAAAAAAACTTATCGTACACTGGCACTCATTGACTGTGAACTACACTTGTTCAAATGTACAGCTGACTGCTTTGAATACCGTTAAAACCCCAAAATAAGTGGTTTGAAATGTGAGAAATTCTGACAGAGTGAAGTTAATTTTTTGACTTGAGCTGATATGTTGCAGATCTCTCTATTTTTAAGTATGTATGACTGTAAAGTATATATGTATACATGTCTGTATATATGTATCTATCAATATTTTTGTTTTAAGAGTGTTTCTTGTTGAATTACAGCTTTTAAACATGAAATGACACAACCTTTCTCAAGGATGGTGGTCTGACACATTGAACTGGTTTCAGGCTTTATTAAATGAAGGGATGTTCACTGACCATCAGTCATGGCATCACCATTTGTCATGAGACTGGAAGCGATGAGCCGTGAGGGAGTGCCAGAAAAAAACATCCCTGATTCTTAATTCTTTTTTTTCTCTCTAAAGAGTAGGACATCAGAAGTGGATGAAGCCAAACAACTTTAATAAATGACAGGAAATTTTTCAACAATAAAATTAGTTGTACTAATCACCTATGTCCCTTAAAACTAAAATGAAGGACGTGCAGTCAAATTCAATGCAGTAAGACCTAAAATAACAGATGACCCCCCCCCACACACACACACATACGCACACACAAAACATACATCTCACTGGGGAAAAACAGGATTGAAATGATCCCTGTGTCTGTCACTGCAGAAATCCATTGAAATCAAGGTCCCATAAAAATTGTTCTTTCAAGCAAATGAGCTTTCTCTCACAAAATCGGCTGCATTATGTCTATACATACATACTGTGACTGCCCCCCTTTCTGTGTGGGTGTTCAGGCTACTGACTGATAAGTTATGTTTTTTTTCACCAGTTTCAGGTATTGAGCATTTGGTTCAGTTTGTGGCTCTTCCTGTGGACACGTCCTTATTGGAACGTTCTCCTTATGAAGACTGTCTCTGTGGTCTATTCCTTTCTTTGATTTGAGCAGCAGCCAACCTGCCTATTTTCCTTAGAATTGTAACTCTGCGCTTTCTTTTGCAAGCTTCCATAATAATAGTTTTATTAAATTCCAATTACATCCAGCTTTATGTTGCTTCCCTTCCCTTCTCCGAGCCGGGATTTAACATATACATAAATACATACATGTTGAAAAGAATTTATTACATATTGGTTACCTTTCTTTATCCGCTATGTCACAGATTATCACTTTGAGCTCATATTGTCCCGAAAATTGCTACTCACTGACTACTTATTTGCTATATATGATGGGATGTTTACAGTATATATTGTAGATATTTGTCTTCAAACCAGCACAAGAGACAATCTGGTACGGTCTTTCTATCCATATTGTATATTTAATGTCTGAACACAAAGTATGGTTTACAAACCACATGAACTCACAAACACAGGAGATTTAAACCGACAAAACAGAAGCCTGAAAAGGCAATTTAAAGGACCAGAAAGTGATTTTGTAGGAACCAGTTTATCCAGGAGCACCAACTGCAAGCGTTCGATCAACTTTACGTTTTAATCTCAATTTTCAATGACCCAAAACCACCTGAAACCACTGGGAGTGAGATGTGATTCAAACAAACCTGTCAAATGATTTGCCATGATGATCATACAAGATCAATAACCACTGAAAAATCTAATTCAAAAGCATCCTTCTTTTAGTTTAAAACACAATATATTATTGTGTTTGCTATGAATATGTTCATTAATATGTAATTAGGTATCAGGGCTGTCTTAAATTTAGGTCTTATTAAGCTACAGTTAAATGGAACACCATTCAGGTTTATCATCAGTTTATGAGCGGTTGAAAATCACTTCAAAGAAAATCTTTACAGCAATTATTAATCAGCATTTATTCTAACAGTCAGATCTTTATAATGTCAGTTCTTTTTTCTTTTATTTTATTATTTTCCTTATCCTGAGAATCAATTAAATATGTAAATGTACAGCTTAGGCCATGATTGCCACAATGTATGGAGCTAACTAATGATAACCCATGTAATTTATCTTGTCTTTTGCTATATGCCAATTTGATTTTTTTTATTAAAAATAATTGTATTATCTTATCTTAGCTTATCTTGTCTTATCTTATCTTATCTTATCTTATCTTATCTTATCTTATCTTATCTTATCTTATATTATATTATATTATATTATATTATATTATATTATATTATATTATATTATATTATATTATAT
>CAAKHD010010381.1:82761-104486 GCA_901007705.1 Fistularia tabacaria
CATATGCATATGTGTTTGCACTGTCATATGTGTGTATTTATCTTTCCAGTTTTTTTTTTTTTTTTTTTTTTTTTTTTTTTATCCTTTTTTTTTCCCTCTAATGTTGCTGCTACATCACCCGAATTTCCCCTATGGGGATCAATAAAGTATCATCTTATCTTATCTTATCTTATCTTATCTTATCTTATCTTATCTTATCTTATCTTATCTTATCTTATCTTATCTTATCTTATATTATATTATATTATATTATATTATATTATATTATATTATATTATATTATATTATATTATATTATATTATATTATATTATATTATATTATATTATATCATATTATATTATTCATTCATCATCTGCAGCTTAACCTACTTAGAGTCGCTGAAAATCCTGGGGCTTATATATTACATTATATTACATTATATTATATAACATTGTATTACATTATATTATATTACATTATATTTGATTATATGATGAATATTATGAATATTAACATCTATGTTCAAACGCAGGATTTTCACTACAAAATGATTTTTGGAAACTAGTCTTTCATAGTCATTCATGCTGTGGTTTTCTTGGTGATGCAGCAAGAAAAACTGGGAAAGCAGCAGGAAACAAAGGCCTTGAACATCCTCTGGCGCGTCCCTAGAGACAGCGCTTCCTGCTGCTCAGGAGTTAGTTTTACCTGAGACATGTTTTCACTCTAAGATGCTCGATTTCTCCCAAAATATAATGTGTTGCTTCCTACCACTTGGGGAGTCTGTCTGTTCGCGAGAAATAAATCTCCTCTCAGTAAACTACATCAATCTAAACTGAAATCATCCAATTTCAAGATTTTCTGTTCAACAGTATCCCATCATTGCTCGGAAGATCTTGAGCTAAGGGGCACATTAAAGAAGATTTCTGTGTGTGCGTGCGCACGTGCATGCATGTGTGTGTGTGTGTGTGTGTTTGATATTGCTTGTAAAAATATAAAAAATAACTGACAACACGTACTAACTTGTAATGACATGTTTCTCTGACATAATTTGACATATGATGTCATGAAGATTGAAGATTGACGCCATTGTCTATATATGGAATGATGATAAACCGTTGCCTTGTTTTCTACTTCAGCTCATTGTTCCTCATTCTTGTATTTCCTCTCCTACCCATGTCTTCAGCCTTCTTGTCATGTGATCTTCATCTATCTCTGCTGCAACTCCAGATAAATGAAGTCCCGTATTAGGTCCCAGTTATAAAAAATGACCTCCCTGGGTAAAAACACATTTGTTAATCTCCACAGCGATAGCATGTTGTGACAGGGGGGATGCCAGGAGTCACGACTCTGCCTCTCCTTGTGGTGGGTAATTATAGCAGGAGTGTTTTGGCTGCTTCTGAGATAAATGATGGCTGTTTTTTGTTTTTGGTGCTAATGGGAGTTAATGGGCGGATGCTGCTACAGCTCATTACCAACGAACACTGAACAAGGATGGCAGGCGTGGTGATGGAGGAAATTACACAACACTGCTTGAAATATTACACACCTGACAGGAGGTGGTGTAATTACAACAGTAATAACACATTTATGCTTTTTCATTGTGTTTGAGACAAATATTCAAGTTTATAATTCATGTTCATCATCCAGGTTATCCTTATAGTTTGGGATTTTTTTGCCAAGAGTTTTCAGTTATGTTTCACATACAATTATTTTGATTGCATTGGTAGATGAAATTATTGTGTGGAGCAATTGTACCTCAGATATCTTTTATGGATTATTATAATGTTAGTGATAAAAAACATTTCCTTCTGGCTTTATGATTAAGGGCACATTCTATTCTATTGTTGGACTAGTTTCATCATTATGTCACACACACACATAAACATGTAATATAGTTTTTATTTTAATTGTCGTCCAATTTCTTTTTTAATTGGCTATTTCATTTTTAAACTTTTCACAGTTTTATTTGATTCTTCCTGGATTTATATTAATGAGTGTTTTTTTGATTACTATATTATTTTATAATAATTTCTAATAATATTTTTTCTAATTTTAAAACCTAAATAAGATGAATCCACTTCGAGGCAATAAAATGTATCAGGAGAAAATGTATAAATGTACGTGGCTGCCATCCGTTGCAGGCTAATACAGCTCCTGCTATTCGGGGTCCAACATGCTCAGGGAGTCTTTTTCTAGCCGTGACCTGACCCTGAAAGCACAGGGCCTGCTGTTGATACCCTGAGAGATGCCTTCCTGTGTTGGCGGCGTGACTTCAGCACCACCGAGGCCATTTAGAAAACATCATGGGTTTAATGAAGTGAAACAGCTGTCGAGCAGATGATTCTCTATCACTGGGGAAAATAATTAGTCTCCTTCCTTTATCCCCGCCGGCGTTTGCGGCAATGCATTTCACCAAACTACTGTCTTTCTTTCATGGCAATCACCATCTGACAGGAAGTTATAAGCTACACAAATAATGTTTATCTCTGTTTAACCTGCGATGATCCAGGGTCAGATTCTATGGCTTCAGGTGAGCATCCAGGCACAGTCTCTTTGATAATCTCTCCCGTATTTTTGAGTGGATTTTCCCGGATGAAATGGATCGATAATGCTGTGTCAGAAAAGTAAAATATTTAAAAAATGAACCATTAATACAATATAATTGCAAAAATTGTAAAGTGTCAGTTGAACATTGCTTTTAAAATTTGAGGACATATCGAATTATTGAAAAATATCTTCAAAATGAACAAACAAGTATGTGAACATGAGCTGAAAAGAGTAAAGTAAGAAACATTAATACATATTAAAGTTGTTGTTAAAATTTTGAATAAAAAAGTAAATGAATATATACATAAAAAAACATATCCCAGTCGCAATTTTTTTACTTTGAAGTCCAGGATCTTGCAAAATTACTTTCTTCCACATTGATTTCTAGTGACTCTGACACTCCTTTGCATCAAACTGATAAATAAGGGCTAAAAACGTGGACATGGAAACAGAATGGCTGGGAAAATAAATATTAATAAATAAAATAAATTAATTAAGTAAACTTGGCTCCAGCAGGAAAGAGGACTGAAGCGTTTGGTTGCAGCTCCTGGATGTATATATTCGTGCATAACCCAATTGGAAACTTTGAACGCAGCAAGAATATGAGAGAGGATGAGGACTGTTAGGACCCCAGCAAGACCCTGTAATTGTGAGGCGTATAAAACGTGATGAGGAGAAGCTAAAATCCTGTGAGAGAATTAGAGTGAAGGAGAAAAGGATGATTTGTTCCAACAAGAAGTATTAAAACCAGCATGGGGGCTGAGACCTTCCCATGTTTTTCCGCCTCCTAATTCAATCCAAATGGCTATTTATATAAATTCTCCTGCATTAGCTTCCCACAAAGTCCATGCATGTGACCATGCAATAGTCTCTCTTCTACTAACATCTGGTTAAAAAATATGGCTTCACTGTGGACAGCAAAGTAATAATTTTCATCATATAGGGAAACATTTTCCAACTAAGCCCATGAAAATAAACACTTTGAGTCCTTCATACCCTTAGAATGTAAAAAAATAGATTTAAAAAAATGACAGGGGTCGACCTTTTTTTAGTAGAGAATGCCTTTCTCCTCTCTTATATTAAACACTGATTGACAAAGCGAGATCTGTGATACTTCACTGAAAATAAGAAAAAAGTGTAATTTTGTTTATAATTGTATCATTTACTTCACAATGAATTCAAAAACAACTGCACATACACCCTGGATTTGAATTTCGCATTTCAATTCCATACTTTAAAACAAGAGTCCTATAAGGGATTTGATACGATTTTCTTTGTGACACAAAGAATATCCATGTTTTTGTTAAAGGCAGCCAAGGAAAATCTACGATTGCTAACAATTAATTGCTAGCGGCAGTAGTTAGTCTCTATTTCAACAAAGAGATGCATTGCTTTGTTGATATTTGATGGAAATTAGGACATTATTGAAACTTAAGACACATTTTTAGAGACAGAGGGCTACTTTAAATAAATGCAGGCAAATCACTTGCTACCAGCCAACCAAAGTCAGCCATTTCTTGCTAGCTGTAGCAATTATTCTCCTTCAAAACGTTTTTCACACGTCAAATAAAAACTGAAACACTGAGGTTTACAACAGATATTGACAAAATCTTTGGCAGACAAAAAACACAGCATACATTCAGGGGGGATTTTCCCCTTTTGCCTCAGTTTTTCAGTCTGTTGAAGTAATTTCATGAATCACTATAAAATTTAAAATGAAAGTTTTTTTTCACAATGACAACAAATCTACATACATTACACATGCCAAGGTACACACACACTAATTTACACACACATACCTAAGGAAGTTGGTGATTTGTACCTGTAAAGAATCTATTAATGTCATTATACCTACTGTTAGACCCTCATTGTGCAATTGTGTGTGTGTGAGTGTCTGGTCTGTGTGTGAGTGTGTGAGTGTGTAAATATGTTTTTTTTTTGTGTGTGTGTGTGTCTGTGTTTGTATGTGTGTGTTTGTGTGTGAGAGGAGGGGCCTTCAAGCCTGACACTTTCGAAGCGAAACAGTTATATATGATGTATGATATGTCTGATATTAGCAGCAATGAATAAGTGATGAGAAGAAGACAGGCTAATATGACAGGATGAGGACGTCACATTCCTCTCACAAATATCTGTGTCCAACATGTTGAACGCAGCTGATCGATCCATCACATTGTACCTTTCTGTTTTTTTACACAGCTCTTCATGTCCTTTTGGCAACCTTAATTCAGAGTTTTTACTTGTTTCCTTTTTTTTCATCATACACATTTGTAAGAGAATTTCCAAGATTATACATTAATTCAAACCTTTTTCGGGCATGATTTCTTGAAAACGTCTAGAGAATGCCTTGCATGTTAGCAAACACATTTTTGTGTAGTTCCACTTGGGTTTCAAGCTGATTTCTTGAGTTTTCCCATAAAGACATGTCAAATTTACATTTTTTTGTAACTAATTCAATGCCATATCTTTATCTAAAATTACACATGAAGTTTTTTTTTTTTTTAATGGCTAATCCTAATTGAATTCATGTAAGTTTTTTGTTTTTCTTTCCAAGTTGGGTCATAGTTAATTATTTGTTATTATCCACATATTTTTGGGTGACTTATCCACTTTTGAACAAAAAAATGCCGTATTATCTGGGAATTCCTCCCAAATGTTTTGTTTTTCTCAAATTTGAGAATAAAAATATGTGAAGCCTATTTGTCACTCGTGCACATTCGACAAACGGGTCCAGTTGTGTCAGATTAGTGAGCTCGACATGACTTAATTAGCTGGACTACTGAGAATATTATGTGTTTGTGCGTGCGCGTGCGTGCGTGCCTGTGTTTGTAAGTTCATACGAAAAAAGAATAAAGGGAGAGGTGGTGGACAACCCAAGAAATTTGGCCCTGAGGGCGTTGTGATACCCCTCAATAGGGCCTTAGAAAGAACCGGAATCCAGAAAGAGACAGGGACTCACCTGGAAGAGGCGCAGGATGTTGGCCACCATGATGGACACTGAGCTGGCCGATGCCCCCACCACACCGACAACTTTTTCCGGTTTGACGAACACCGGTGGCTCGCCGTTAGTGCATCTCACGTCCGACGTATCCTTTTGTATGAGCGCCTGCACGAACGTCAGCGACTGTTCCAGCGCGTACGTGTCCCGCGAGCAGGTGTCCAAGACCCGCGCGCCCAGCGTGACGTTGGGGAGCAGCTCTTCGTTGCCGTTAATCTGGTCCAGTGCGTACATCATTGCCTCCAGTCGGTGGATGCCGTTCTCCTTCTTGATGTCCCCGCACGGCATCCCCGCCATCCCTTTGGCGTGCACGGGGAAGAGCCCACCTAGCGTCACGTCTCCCTCCACCCGAATCGAGTGCGGCGCGTAAATCTCCTGGGATCCCGCCAGGTCCAGAAACGCATGTAGGATCCAGAGCAGCCGGAGAGTCGAGCACCACCTCCGCGGGGGGATTCGGTTAGAGCTGCCCATGATGCTGCCGCCGCCGCTGAAATACTCGGTGAAGCACCGCCACTGAAAACACCAGGCACTTTAAGATAGTTCTACATATCCAACAGGGGAGTTCATTCCCGTTAGAAATCACAAAATTGGTTGCCGAAGCAATCCCGCAGGCGCGACAACAAACATCCAAACCGGATTCACCAGCTCATCATCCCGGTTAAGTGTGCGCAGAGTCGCCACCGCCACTGCCGCTGCTGCAGCCGCTGCCGATGCTGCCGTTGTTGTTGTTGCTGCTGCTGCCGCGCGCAGACGCGTTCGCTTGTTGCACGAGTCCTCATTCCTGAATCAGAAAGAGAAAAGACAAGTAAAAGAAGGAGAAGAAGAATAGTCAGAGATGGATAAAAGCCGCTAACTCCTCTTGATCTGTCCCGGATAAAATCCCTGCGCGAGAACGTCAAGAACCCAGCCCACGTAGCCGCTGATGTCATGAATCGGTCTCACACCTGCCGCCGGAAATCACGCGCGGTTTAAGACTTTCTATCAAGCCTGTGAGGGAAAGGATGGGGCGCCACAGCACGGAGACAAAGAAGAAGGAAGGAAGGAAGCAAGGGAAGGAAACAAGGAGGATGAGGAGCGGGTTTCTCCGTTCCTTCCTGCATATGAACGGGCTTCTTCGGATTTCCGCAGCTGCCTCTGGTCCCCTGCCCGCTGGACAAGAGGAGCACGAATTCATGGAGGAAAAATAAGAGAAACAGTCGATGGTGTGTGCTTTGAGTGAACCCGTCTCCTCTCCCCATTCTCACTCTCGCACTCTCACGCGCGGCGCGCACACTCTTCCCACACGCGGTTTGGTCGGAGGTGCCTCCTCGACGATCTGCGCCCCTGGAGCAAAGCGTTTAATCTCTGATTTACTGAATTACTGTGTATGAACGCGGACAAAGGAGGTTTTCTTAAAAAAAAGAAGAAGAAATGATAAATTACAAAAATAAAAATAAAATAACAGATTGTTCCTGCAATAGCGATAATGCCATTATACCCCTCTTACTGAAAGTTTGGCTTAAATATTACCAAAGGAAATCAGCCTGCTCTTCCCTCCAAGACAATATGCATCTTTATTTGAGTTTCTTCCCCTGAAGGACAAAACATTGTAATTGTCCACAGTGTCATAATTTGATATCAGTTTCTTGATGCCGTCCATCATGAATAGCAAAAAAAGGCAACAAGATACACACAGATGCTGACTAATGCAAAGTGACATCTGCCCAACAAACAGAGTGAAATCACACTTTTCAACACTCTTAAATCTTGCAGCGTGTGTTCTGCTAATATGTTTCATTAATCGTTTTGACAGATTAATCTCTGTCATTAATCGGTAAAGTCACCATGAAGGTCAAAGGTTTATTTACACTGCAGCAGAAAACTGCATCTGCAGCTCAGATTTTTACCAAAATCTTTTTAAACAAATCCACCTCCTCATTCTTTTTCGTGTACAACTTTCCAAATAATTGTGTGAAGACTACCATTTCATCTGATGAGGAAAAAAATAATAATGTAGCAAGACATATTAAATTTACATTTAAACTGAACCTGAAATAATTTGAAAGCACCACAATGCAAAGATAAAGCAGTTAACATGAAAAAAGTAGCAACCTCTTCCAAAGAAAAGATAAGTAATTATCCAAAATCTCGCAAGAATAGAAGTTAATATTGACAAGAATTTGTACAATGGGGGCTACACTGGCACTATGGTTCGCGCTTTCACCTCACAGCTAGAAGATCCCTGGCTTCATTCCAACAGGGGACCTTTATGTGTGTGGAGTTCACATGTCCTCCCTATGTGTATGTGGGATTCCCCCAGGTTCTCTGGTTTCCTCCCAAAGTCCAAAAACATGCGGTAGGTTTACTAAGGACACTAAATTGTCCAGATATGTGAAAGAGAGAGTGAATGGTGTACGTCTGTATATATAGAGAGATATACAACCAGTATGTCTCTCTCTATATATATAGCCCTGTGTTGGAATGGTCCAGGGTAAACACTCACTCAATGACAGCTGGGCTACACTCTAATATTATTCTTATTTATTTCAATGGAAAATAGTCAGTCATATCATTGTAACATCCAATGAATTAATTAAAATAAGTCATGTCAGAATCAGTGATAAATTCCATAACCACTTGAGAGGAAGCTCCAGACGTATTGACGACAGGTAGGAACATTGATAAAGAATCACTTCAAATCACCTTAAATGTACACTTTGGAAGAGACTCAAACAAAAAACCTTAGGCTCCTTATAAAATGAATTATTCTTTAAATGGATTCATATAATTCCTATTCAAGTTCATCTTAAGAACAACCCAAACTGAGAATATCTTTGTTGAAGCTGCTCAGACTCAAGTTTACTGGTTACAGGTTGGGATTTTTGTACAACACAGGACACTGTTTAATCCCTGAGTTTGAAGATCATCCTGGCTTGGTGCTGTTACTCCAGTAATGTCGTTGTGCAATAACCTGAATGTATGTGATTCTCAATCTTATATTTCTCTGTCTAGACATTTTATTATTTTATAATAGCTTATGTAATAGCTGGCCTTTATTTTGTATCTGCATTCCTTGCTTTTAAGTTGATGTTAGTGCAATTGTTATTCTAATTAATTAATTAAGTCACTTGCTGATTCATTTAATGTCTACTCCGCTTATCCTCTTATCACATGGTCATGCTGGGGCAGTAAGCAGGTTGGACACCTGTCAACAGTGATGAGACAGAAAGCTCCGGTGCGTCGGAGCGCATATCGGGGCTTGTACCATTTGGGAGCTGTGACGTCATTTATGACGAATGAAGCCTCCCTGGTTCAGGAAGTGTTTCGAATTTCTGCGTGATTCACAAACTCATATCAACACCAACGCGTCCCCTCTCTAGTCATGGCGTAGTTTGGGAGTTTTGGAGTGAGTTTCGTCTTGAGTTTTCGAGTGAGATTTCCTGCATGTTTCTTGTTTTTATGGAGTCTGCAAGAAAACGGATAAATTCTCCAGCATGAGAACACTTTGATCCCATTTTTCCCAATAAGGTATGTGTTTACTAATATTGTTTGCATTATAGCATGGGGTGGGAAGACTGGCCGCCGGAAACCTTGTTGATGTTGTGTTATACTAACCTGCATCATTAGTTGTCATAATGGGGGGGGGGTGCGCCCTTAATGTAACTGTTGGGTTGGGAAATACCTCCTTTCGGTTTTTCCTTAAATTGGTTGAATTAAAATTGCTAATCTTAGGATCTTTATCCAAAAAGCAATTCATCCTTGACTGACACCCGAAAATTCTCTCCACAACAGTGAATGCCATAGGCACGTTTCTGTTTGGACCCAAATGACCTGCCCCCACTGAGCCACAAACCAATCGGAGCACCTGCTGCCTTAGTTTGCAAGGTATCAGGAGCTGGAAGAAGTCACGGTCGCCTGCAGGGGTTTTCCAATGGAGGATGCCTTCACAGATCACGATATTGGTCCATTGTGAATAAAGAGCCTGGCCATGCCGGTTGCTGACCAACTCTCACCCACCTTCGCATATATATCGGGAAGGGTCATGGTCCTGGTCCTTCTGAAGCTGCTTGGGATCTCCCAAAGTCGGTAGTGGCGGGAAGGACCTGGGAATCACCAATACTGCTGCCTGGAGTATCATCACCGGCTGGCACGTCCCGCAGGGAATCAGCAACCCAAGTCCCCTCCTTCTGTTCCTCGAACCGTTGACAGTGTCGGCACACTTCTTCCCTGTAGGGCCGCCAGGATAACGCATCCGCATTGGTGTGTTGGCGACCCCCTCGGTGGTGGATGTCAAAGTCATAGTCCTGTAACGCCTCCAACCACCGAGCCAGCTGCCCTTCTGGCTTTCTGAACTTAAGGAACCATGTTAAGGAAGCATGGTCAGTGCGCAGGAGGAACTTTTGACCATAAAGATATGGACGGAATCAGCGGAGTGGCAGGACCACAGCCATCAGCTCCCAGCGAGTGTTACAGTACTTCCTCTCTGGATGGCAGAGAGAACGGCTAAAGTAGGCAATAACCTGTTCTTCTTGCTCCACTTGCTGGGACAGCACAGCGCCAACACCCGCATTACTCGCATCTGTATCGACAATGAACAGTCGCCGCAGGTCAGGAAAAGCCAAAAAAGGGGCCCTGGTGAGTGCGGATCGCATCCGGGAGAAAGCATGGGCACAGTCCTCACCCCAGTGAAACGCCCTCCCCGTTTGGGTCTGCGCGTGCAGGGGGTCAGCAACGGTGCCAAAATCCTTAACAAAGCAATGTTAGTTAGATGCCAGTCCCAAAAAACTCCACGACTCACCAGCATTTTGGGTAACCGGCCAGTCCCTCACGACCACTATCTTTGCTGGGTACGTGGCTACTCCAGCGCACTCACCACATGGCCAAAAAAAAAGACTCCCGGCGGAGAAATTTGCACTTCTTGAGGTTAAGGTGCAGGCCAGCCTGGCGAATTGCCAGGAAGACATCCTTGAGGCAGTCCAAGGCCCCATGGAACTCTGCAGAGTGGAGGTCATCCAAGTAGACCAAACAGCGACTCCGAGCAATCTCTCTCAGGACCCTCTCCATGAGGCGCTCAAAGGTGCCACTACTAAGGTCGAGGGAGCTGAACCAGCTGGACCCTGAGATGTAGTCCAGAGCATCGTCCACCCGTGGCAGGGAATAGGAATCTTTGCGGGGGACCTTGCTCAACAAGCGGTAGTCCACACAAAAACACCAGGATTCACCTTTTTTCCTGACAAGTACAACCGCGGACGGTAAGGGGCTGGTCGAGGGCTCAATAATTCCAGTCTCTAGCATTTCCTTCATCTTCTGATCAGCTGCAGCCCGCTCAGAGAATGGCAGACGTTAAGGCAGAAGACAAATCGGATGGGCCCCTCCAGTGTCAATATCATGTTGAACCAATCTGGTCTGGGTACAGTCTTCATCGCTGGCTGCTAAAATATCGGCAAATGCATCCAAGAGTTCCCTCAACTGATGTTTCTGATCCATCTCCAAACCCCCACAGCTCCGGCCGTATAAATCACTAATTGCCTGCCTGGTCTCAGCGGATGGTGGCCCTGGGGGTGCGGTATTACTTCCCCAGACGAACGGTGTTGGGGTGGTTGCGCCGTGGGCAGGGTGGGAGGTTTTCTGCAGTCCATCATCCCCAGTAGAGTGGAGTGCAGTGGCTTCCACATCCAGGTATAGTGTTTCCCCAGGTACATCAACCACGCCCCCCATTTTTTTAGTAAGTTCAAGCCAATGATACAAGGATCCTGTATTCCTGCCAGCCAAAACCGGTGTTCTACTCTACATGCTGCAATGGTCACTGGGAGGATCCGATGCATCCTGGTTGCCATTGATTATTTTACTAAATGGCCAGAAGCCTTTGCTGTGGGCTTACCAGTCGGCAGTCCAGGGTCTACTTAGTGCACCCCCCCGGTCCTTAGGTTTGGGAGGGAACTACGCACACCTTTGGACTTGGTTTTTGGGCCCCCGCCTGAACCTGAAGTGAAGGGAAAGCCTGGTTTGGATTACCTTCACCATCTCAGAGAACGACTCAAGGGGGTGCACAAGCTGGCCAGGCAAGCCCCCACAGAGGCTGGGTCCAAACAGAAACGGGCCTATGACGTTCACTGTTGTGGAGAGGATTTCACTCCTGGGGCACAGCCGTGGGTTAACAATCCGGTGAAATCCGGGAAAAAGGGCCTCTCTCCTAAGCTAATAAGCCACTGGGTTGGGCCTTGGGCCTACCGTCGAGAAATTGTCTGATGTCGTGTATAGTATAAGATTACTAAAAGAGGTCGTGTGAAGACACAGAGACAGACTGGCCTCATACCAACCCCTGATCCAACCAGAGGGCAAAACTCAATACTGGCCACCAGAATCCATCTCCCCTTCAGAGTCTGTTCCGGAGGCACCTAATCGACCTCGCCGGCACTGTAGGACCCCACACCGCTTTAAGGATTTTGTCATGAATGCTACGGTCGCTGAGGACAGCTAACCTGCTAGGTGGGGGCTATGTAGCGTGAGGTGGGAAGGCGTGAGGTGGGAAGCCGCCAGAAAACCCATAATCCCTTGCGGCTATAAGGACCTTTGGGAGTCTCCCCATGGTTCGGAGTTTGAGAACTCTGTCATGTAAATAGTTGTGAAATGCTGTTGATGTTGTGTTACACTCACTTGCATCATTAGTTGTCATAATGGGGGGATGCACCCTTAATGTAACTAATGGGTTGTGAAATACACTGCTTGGGTCATTCCCCATTCATTGGTTGAGTCAAAACTGCTAATCTTAAAAGCATTATTCTAAGAGCAATTCATCCTTGACTCCACTTGTTATTTAATGACATTTGAAGTCATGTCAGTCTATTGCAGTAGACAATTAATATATTCCAACTTCAAAAGGAAATTAGAACATTATTTATTTATATTAGCCTACACATTTAATTTTTTAAATGTATCATACTGGCCAATCATTGTTCAACACATTATTAACATACTTTATTCTATTCCAAGGTGCAGCGTTTGTTTTGTGCCATTGAGACGGGTAATAACAACACCACCTCTGACTGGTGAGGGATTTTCGTGCCTTGCACGGAAATTCTGAGGCCAATGGAGATGCACCCAGCCAAGGTGAGTCACATTAAAAAATATACATCATATTATAGTAACATATTAGTAGTAACATATGACTTAATTCTTTGTAGGCTTCTTCAGTCCTACAAAAGCTGATCCAGCAGAAAAACGACTCAAATCTGAGTATGCAAATGTCATAAAGGAAACAAATTTATCACCATCTCCAGTAGCTGCAACATCAACATCACAGAGTGTAGCTGAAAGACCTGGTGATTATTTATGGTTTTTTTTGCTTTTGTTTAACTTACACTTACATTATCTGTATATGCGTCTCAGGAAACAAGCTCTGGTGCTATTTGGATGCTCCAGTAAAGGAGTCCAGAAGAACACAATGTGACTGCTGATGCCACAGTCAAATTACAAAGATATCTCTTAGAAGGAAATTCGAGTAGGACAGATGACCCACTTTGGAATTGGGAAAGACAGAAGTGTACTTATCCTAATTCGTTCAGACTGGCAATAGGATACTTGTGCACCCCAGCCTCTTCAGTGCCATGTGAGAGTTTTTTCTAAAGCATGAGAAGTTATCTCAAAAAAGAGAAACCACTTGAATCCTCACACAGTTGAACAATCCCTTACATTGTCTTCCTTCGTTGTCAAAACACTGTAACACTTTAAAACTACCATTGTCCTGACATCTTATCAGACATTGACAAAAATGTCATATGGAAAAAGGTATAACAGTAATTCTCAACACAAATGCACTTGCAAATTTAAATTGCATTTGTTTGGATCAACACATGAACCATAAATACAATGCATGAAGATGAACATAATCCTCATTATAAGAATTGAATACTCATGTAGCACTCTTTGACCAGTAGATTGTTTTGTGTGCACATGAAGTCTCAAAAAATGAACCTTTTTGCAAATCACTTGGCTTGGAGGCTTCAAAGCCGAATGAAGCTTCATCAGACCATCACTACCTGTCAAACACGGAGACACATAGAGGCATAGCACCATTCACTCTCTCTTTTATACCAATTAACAATTAAGAGTCTTCATCTGACCCCTTGCTGTTTTTGGACAGTGGAAGTAACCAGGAGAACATACAGAGAACCCAGGGGAACTCAACACAGAAATGTCCCGGTCATAGTAGATCCAAGGGAATCTTCTCGCTCTGAAGCAGAGGCTTTAACCACCATGCCCTGTCATTATTATTTGTAGGACACACAATTCAGATTAGCTGGATAACAGAGATAAGAGAGTGACACAGGAGATTCAGGAACTAGAAGGACAACAGCTACATAGCACAGGTAGTCAGGAACAGGTCTGGCATCTAAGGGCGTAGCGTAGGTAGTCAGGCAATAGACAGGCAGAGACGGTGAGACTCTTCCTGTATAAGAGGCAGAAGACAGGATAACACATAAGACTAGCACAGCATATGTGTGACCACAATTTGGAGCCAAGCACTGGGTAACAGGGAGTTTAAATATAACAGCACTGTTGGCAAGAGATAGGAAACAGGTGCTGTACACCTGTGTAAACTTTCCAACCTGCAGGGGGGGAGAATATGAGGAAGACAGGAACAAGGCCAGGAACACAGCAGCCTGCTCATTATTATCATCATTGGGATGATGGTGATTATTATTATTGTTTGCTTTAAACTTGATGTATTTATTCATTTTCATCTGACGTTTTAGTTTTGTTAATTTTGACCTCATTGACTGAAATTATGCCAAGAGTCACTTGCCCTGTTCAGCATGTTGCCATTTATGGGAAGGCATTGCAGGATGAAAGCCTGGTCTTCATCAGACTCCGTGAAGTCGTTCACGAGGATGAAGCTTGGAGCCAAAACATGCAGCTAATCAGCCGGAATGAAGAGCTTTAATGAGGCCATTTATATGTTGGCTCATATTGCAGGAGCCGAGTGTGTTTTCTTCTGATTCCTTGTGTATCTTTGGAGTCTAAGGGTTTTTTTGACCGGGAGCTCCTGCTGGAGCTGGAAGTGCTCCAGCAGGAGACTCAGAGAGAATATTAGATCAGTTATTAAACCCACATCACCCATGGAGTGAATGGATGTGATTCAATGAAAAAATTATTTTGAGGAATTTTTGCTTGTTTTTCCAAGAGAAACTAAAATTAATTAAAGCTTCAGGACAGAAAATTTCCCCTTGTCTTTAATCCCTTTTAATAGCGAGCATTTCTGTCTTCTTTGTCTTCCTCACTGTTATATTCACTTATTTTAGATATGTATGTGTTTGGTTCCAAAAAGGTTCTTTCTATCATCTTTCCTTATTTGAGGAATACTTTTTTGAATTGATTTTAAGGTAAATTCTTATAGATTTGGTGGTGCTTTGATAAACTTGCTTACCATTTTTGCCACATTTTCAATTGATATCTATCAATATGTTTTAAGTCTCCACCTCCACCTCGCTGATCCTTACAACTGGAAATGCTAACATTTTTATTTCTCCTGCCACCAATTTATCCACAAGCAAAACAAAGAAAATAATACCCCCCCCCCCCTAAAATCTGGATTCATTTTCAAAGGTCTTTAGCTGTGAAAACAAAAGAAAACAAGCCAATTTAAAAAAACAACAAAAAAAGCATATTTTAATATTTATATTAAAGAAGCTGAAGTGGTTTTTTTTCCAGTGAAAATAGTTGCCGATAAAAGTGCTTTCTCTAATCGTATGCTAAGATTCTTGTTGACAAGAATTCCTCGATGTTTGAGAAAGTTTGCTGTAGAAGAAAAAAGTGTGAACGTTTTTTTTATTTTTTAAATCATTTACAAAATGTGTGTGATGTTTGTATATTTTATAACAATGAACATTATCTCGAAACTTGTTTTTTCTTAGCCTCCTCTCTCCTTAACCTTGCTTTCTTCACTTATGTATCTGTTACCTGTTGTTCCCTTCAACCTCAAATTGCATATGCCTCAAGTTCCCTGGGATCTGTACTTCCTCAACCCTGTGTTCCTCCAAATGAATCTTCCCCCTATTTTTGCCTCAAGTTCCCTGGGATCTGTACTTCCTCAACCCTGTGTTCCTCCAAATGAATCTTCCCCCTATTTTTGCCTCATCTGAGTTTTTCTAATTCTGATGTTCCCTAAGCCAGATGTTTCTTTACCCCAGTCTGTTTCCTTAACCTATGTTTCCCTTAACCCTGCTTTTATTCAGTCTTATGTTCCTTTTACCCAATGTTCTCTTTAACATCATGTTCCATTGGCCCCAATTTCACCTTAACCTAGCCTAATTTTCCCTGAGCTCTATGTCCCTCAACCTAATTTTCCCCTCTGTGAATCTTGTCTCATTTTTCACCACAGCTTTTTTTTATGTCTTTTGACCTGACGTTCCCTCAGTCAGATGTTTCCTTCACCCTCAGTGAACCTGATGTTCCCTCAGTCCAATATACTGTCAGTTGCGTACCTAAAACCTCGTGTTTACTCAGTTCAATGTTCCCTCAGCCTGATATTGCCTCAATTGGATACTCCCTCGCGTGGATGTTCATTGAGCTTAATATTTTCTTGATATAATATTTCCTCTGGCTGATACTGTCTTGATCCTATGAAATGTTGCCATAATGCCAAGCCTTATTTCATAACATTGTGGAAATATTGGCTCAATTTTGACAGCATAAAGAAAATTCCATGAAAGAGGTAAAAAAATTATGCCCTTTGTGGCAACCTCACATTGACCTTTCATATCACCTCCACTTCCAGCTCCTCCCGGCTATCAGAAATCCAGAAAAACATTGATATGAATAGGAAAAAAACACACTCAACTCAGTCACTTCCACCTTCGAGTTGCTTGACCAATTTGTGCTGGCCCCACCTCAAGTGAGCTGCGCTGAGCCTCAACACTTTTGATAAATGACATATGATTTATGTGAGAGCTTGGTGAAAATGTTCCCGTTTGAGTCAGTACAGGAAATGCTGCAACTGCAAATCTGTTAATGCATTAGCTGGTAATTGAATTGTGGTATTGAGTTTTTCTACTCGGGCTTCAGAGGGAATATAATTAAGCTAAAGCTGCTCAGGAAGCAGACCTGCTCAGGCAATTACAGTGCTGAGTCAAGTGGTCTGCTCTGGTAAATTTGTCACATTTCACATGTGTCGTCTTTGTATCCAGGAGGTTTTTAAGGGGCCCACCTCAGCTCAGCTCATTCTGTTCTGGCTAAAGATACTCATCTTGTGAAAGATGAACGAATGACCTACATATATGAAATTTGATCCTGCATTTAATCCTGAGGAGTCCTGGGAATAAATAAATAGATATTAATAATAATATTTATAATTAACTCTCTCATTTGCCTAACAAGCCATCGTAACCTAGATCTGTCTCCAACCCTGGCAGTTATATTAAATAAGATTTTAACAAGAATTCACCATGACCTGGATGACTGAGAACCTCCACCGGCAATTATATATAAATGTATATAAGAACCCCCCCTGCACCAACCACGCTGCCCTGATATGTGTATATACACTCTTTATGGCCAAAAGTATTCGCTCAGCTGCCTTGACTTGTACATGAACTGAAGTGACATTCCATTCCTAATCCATAGGGTTTCCAAGAGGCTTTCACACCTCATCCAAGCTATCTTCAAGTGAAGTTGCCCCAACAAGATTGAGAAGAATAATTTAAACCTCTTTTTTATGTAAAATAACTTATAGCTTGCTTATACACGAAACATTTATTTTCAATTTACTTTCATTGAAAAGTACACAACGATTTTATACAAAGCATGTGCAGCAATTATAACGGTATGAAAAGCTCTGCACACACTGGCGCCAGCGGACAGGTATAGCTTTATGTTGGACAGAAAGCATGGCACAAATCTAATATACAGATGTGGCTGATGCAGGGATCTGCTCTCAGAGCTGCTTCGTGATAAATAATGGTTATTCCAGCTGTTGTCTTCATCTGACATTGCACTTTGAGGAACCTGAAAGAAAAATCTAAATGAAAAATTAAATTAAAAAATTTAATTGAGACGTATATTATATTTCTTTAACATTGATGGCCCAGCAGCTCTTTTGCATGCATAATAATAAATGATTAAATATCAGTCTTTTACCTGTCTTTCTAACCACCATGTATTGTGGCTTTCACCAGTAAACTGGAGGGGCAAATATGCCTCATAACAGATGTGGAAAATTTTCTGATGCAAAAAAATACACTTTTTTGGAAGGCTTTTTCAATACAAGAGTTGGACTAGTATGATAGCAAGTGAAGACACTGGTTCAATCCTCTTGGAACAGGTGGAGATAAGTATCAGGGGTGCTATCGAAGAATATCAGCAAAAATAAAAAGAAAAGTTATACAAGACAGTTGTGGGAGCAATAAATAGGCAGGACGCAGAGCTGGAGATAGCAGAGATGAAGATGTTGAAGTTCTTCGGGACTGACAAGGATGGATAGGATCAGAAATGATTCTCAGAGGGACAGCACGTTAAATATTTTGGAGAGAAGGTCAGAGAAGCCAGGCGGAGATAGTCCGGTCACTTTCAGAGGAGGGAGAGTGAATGTATTGGTCGAAGGATGTTGGGCAGGTGGAGGTCTAGAGGAAGTTCAAAGAGAAGATTTATGGATGCTTTGAAAGAGGACATGAAGTTAGTTGGTGTGAGAGGTGAGAATAAGGGGAATAGGGTTAGATGAAGGAGGCTGATTCACTGTGGCGTCCCCTGAGGGGAAAATCCAACAAACAATAAGTTGGAGTAGTGCAATTGGAAACATCACCACTAAAAGTTTTCTACTCCAGTATTGAACAGAGGATACAATTGTCATGGCTGAGTCAGCCAGAATAAAAGGTGAACCCAGAAGCAGAAGAGATCCAGAAGAGTCGAAGGCAGGGCGAGATGTAGAATTCTGGAACGAGGATCTTGCGAGGCAGAGCGAGAATTGGAATCCAGGAGCGCAAAAGCACTTAAACAGGCAGGCAATCTGGCAAAGACCAGAACTCCTTAGTAGTTGTAGTGATTAGAGCAGATAGGTTGCAGGTGTGAAATGGAGCACTCCAGTCTCCACCGGGAACTTCGTGGAGGCCTGCTCCGCCCCACCTCAAACCTTAGCCTGCAATCATGACAAAAATAGGTTTACTTGAGTTGATGAGTCATTTAAAATGACCTTGTCTGTTACTGGTAAGGCCCTATCCCTTTTTTTACATTTATGGAAATCAATTATGGAAATGACATGTGATACAAAGCCTCTGTTTGACCTGAGAACTGAACAACTGAGTTAAAAAAAACAAACAATAGTCAACTCATCAGAGTTAAAATGGCAGCTTGTCAGTGTAGTACAAGCCTTTTTCACCTTCCTAGTTCACTGGAAAGCCTAAATTGTTATCATCAGAGGAGTCCTCAAGTTATATTAACAATGCATTTTGTCCTTACAAGAAAAAAAAACCTTTCTTAATGATAAAAATAATGATTAGTAATTTTATTTTTTAACATGTTTATTTTTTTACTCACTGTTTAACTGAAAGAGCTAAAATTAGCAATTTACTGAGGGAGGAAAAGAAGTGGTTTTGAAAAAAGTGAGACTGTTTTTGTAGCTAGTACTACTAGTCGAAATATGGCTCGCAATCATATATACTGAACCTCACTAGTTAAGAAAGTTGTCATCACATGGAAGGAAGTTACCAACAAAAAGTTTTAATTTGTGAAAAGAATACCACAAGCCTTTATGAAAATGTGGAAAAAGCCTGATAGATTTAATTATGCTATATTGTATTTAATTTCTGAAACCTATAATCTAATTCCAAACTCAATTTGAGACATTTTCCCCAGCCTTTTTAAATTCTGCAAAATAAATGCATCTGAGAGCTAGCAGGGTTTTTAAAGATAAGTCAATGTTTTGAGAAAAAAAAAAAGGCAATATCAGGTGAATATTTTGTCACGTTAATGTGTGCTGCTATCCTAACTGATGGCTCCCATTGTTAAGGACAAGACCAAAGCTGTTTCGCAATTCACCTGCACCATTTTATTCTGATTAGGCCAATCAATAATTCATTGTGTTTGTAAAAACCTTCTTCACAAGGTCGCTAATGTGTCTGTATAAACATAGGGACATTTTAACATTCCTCCTTCATAGCAATTACATAACAATTTGATGACTTCACTGATTGACTGAATTTTGAAAGTAAAATTAGAATGGCCAAAGCAAGAGAAATCTATTTAGTAATGTTTTCCAATTGTTTCCAACAACAAACAACAAACAACAAAAACAACTGAAATTAAATGCATGACTGGTATTGTAAATAAAATACATACAAGGAGAAAAAAAAAACACATAATGATAAAATGGGCTAAATTAAGAGAATAAAATCATAACATAGTGAAAATAGTCATCAAGTCATTGATGTTAATCCATCCTCGCCGCAAAAAGATGCTGTCACAAATCATCTTTAGCTATAAAACATGTTGTTGCTGGCAGGGTGGTGTAGTGGTTAGCACCTCAGCCGTACAGTGGTTCGATTCTGACAAGGGGAGCTTTTGTTTTTATTGTCGAGTTTGGCATATTCTTCCCGTGAAAATTGCCCTGATTGAGTAAGTGAATGATTGTTTGTCTGTATATGTGGCCCTGCGATTGACTAGCGACGAGTCCAGGATGTAGCCCGCCTCTTGCCCGATGACAGCTGGGATAGGCTCCAGCATCCCCTGCGAACCTGAGTGCAGCATAAGCTACAGATGATGGATGTTGTAACTACAATCAGTTCTTACATATGGTGTATTTTGATTTACGACTACAGTGAGTAGCTAAGTGTGGGCGGGGCCTGGGAGCTGATTACTGATTTGAATAAGCAGCTGGTTGTCCCAGCATATATAGTTAGCACCAGGCTATGGCCAGATATGTTGCTGTGGTCTGGGGTAGAGAGGATAGTTTATTTTATTGAGCTTACGGTCCCCTGGGAGGATTGCGTTGAAGAGGCTAGTGAGCACAAAAAAGCTAGGTATGCTGAAATGGCAGCAGAGTCAGAGCAGCAAGGTTGGAGGGCTTGGGTGCGGCCTGTAGAGGTGGGCTGTCGTGGGTTTGTGGCAAAGTCTGTCGTTGGTCTACTGACTGAGTTGGGCATTCATGGGCAGCAGAACGAGTTAGCGAATGGTTGTGGCTAAGGAGGAAGCATGGTAGCTGGAGACTTCATTAAGTAAAGGTTGTTTGCATGGGCAGCAGCTATGTATCATGGAGAGGGGTGTTTCCAGGACGCTGGAGTTCACTGTCAAGCCTTCTGGAGGTGTCGTATCGACGAAACACTGATGATGGAAGGTGCCCACTTGAAAACCCTGATGATATGCTTAAGGCTGCTGTTGGCTTATATAGATAAAGGGTGGAAGGGTAGTAGCGTGCTAGTTGTTTGGTTTAGAAGGCCACTCTACAGCCTGAATTGGGCTCCTTGGTGTATTTTCTTAGGATCTTGGTACAAGGGACTGTAACACCTTGGCCTGTGTAACAGTGAATGCTACTTCTTCTACAGTACAACTACGACTAATCGCACAAATAATATTAGCTCTACTACTACTATAAGTAAAAATAATAATAATGATAATGAGAGTGATAGTTATGACAATGATAATAAAAAAATAGGATGATGATGAGTTTACATTAATAGTTCATTGACAAGGCAATAATAGTATATTCATAATAATTGAAACAGAATTTCCAAACAAGAAATGTGATCACATGATGGCAGACAAGGCAGGTTATAACCACATAATAATCAATAGACAGCAAAATTGCGACAAACTAACAATAAATGAATAAATAAATACATGAGAAGAAACACATAGAGACTACCTGGATCCAAAACTTTATTGTCCATTTGAGATATGTTAATAAGTCAATCAAACCAGTTGATGAAGTAGTGCGCATGTGTGCGGTTCTGTTGGGAAACCTCACATCCTTCTCTGTTGGCTTTTATTTCATGTAGATAATGAATCTTTCAGAGCCACATATCCGATCAGCGTTTGAAGCAGGGCACATGTGAACAACATTGTGAATAATGCAGGCAAGCACTTAGAGAAGCTATGAAACTTGTATGATCTGATGCAACATAGAGTCGTGTTTTTTTTTGTGTGTGTGTGTGTGTGTGTGTGTGTGTGTGTGTGTGTGTGTGTGTGTGTGTGTGTGTGTGTGTGTGTGTGTGTGTGTGTGTGTGTTTTTATTA
>CAAKHD010010381.1:104506-128377 GCA_901007705.1 Fistularia tabacaria
CCCTCTGATGCCCCCAGAGATGTCTGTCCCCCTTGCGAGATGTGTGTGTGTGTGTGTGTGTGTGTGTGTGTGTGTGTGTGTGTGTGTGTTAACTTTTAATTTTCCGTGAGACAATACAGCGATGAACTCGAAATGGATAAGTGTATATGAACTTGGATGTAATGGATCGTTCCAGTATAACTGGCCACTTGCTGTGCTGTAATTGTTCCAATTTTCTCTCCTTGAGATCTTATTCTTTTCACTTTAGAATTGTCACATTTAAAGCAAAGTTAAAATAGTGACAAAATTTGCATAGTTTTCATCGGCTCAATCCAAGTGGATTTGGGGTCCAAATCGAACATATAGATTTCTAATCTAAATTCTTCAAATTTAATGTTCTGAGATGCTGTGGCATTGGGACCACAAGGAAAATAAGCCCTCCCTCATTTGCAGCTAATGATTAGTTTTGCAAGAAGTTTAGCTGCTTTTATATTTGCACAGATTAAATGAAAGGAGATTTTCCTTACATTTCATTGTTTTTTATTTTAGGATTTTTTTTAATAGATTCTGGCCTGGACCTCTTTATTGCTTTTCTCTGCTTTTATTTGATTTTTTTTTTCCTATTTAATCCTGTTTCAGAGATTATCTTTAAATGGAATGAGTTCCTGAACTATGCATTAGTGTTAACTTCTTCTTTTCCTGTCGGCTTTTCCCTTCAGTGGTTGCCCGAGTGAATCAACATTCTCCATCTAACCCTATTCTCTGTATCGTCATCTCTTCCGCGAACTACCTTCATATGCTATACATTAGTGTTAACTACACTTTTAATCCGATTTGAGTCCTCCCATCCATGTTTCGTCATGACTCTGCATCCTAAGCAACTAAAACAATATTTTTTTAGCAATTAGTCTCATGTGAATGACCCTTTAGATGGTAAAAAAAGTCAAGTCTCTAACTGTTGTTTAAAAAATGAAAATATAGGAGATAGTATTGGGCAAAGACTCAGCGAGACAATTACTTTGTGCTTGACTGTGATTTTTTTCCTTCACATCTCCAAGACCTGCATTTTCCTCTCTTCTGCGGAACTCTGGGTGTTCGTGCTCTGCTGTCAAGATTATTCAAATTCATTTACAGGAGGGGAAGAGGGGAAATATCAGGTACCAATTATTACCGTTTCCCGTCACCCCCTTTGCATAATTATACAGATTTGTCAGCCTCCAGAGTCAGAATGAAAACTATTATAACCCTTGACGTGGGGGAGCAAAGGAGCAACTTGCATGGTAATTTTGAAACAGTGGTATTATTATTTGTGAAAGAGGTTGGGAGGTGGATGGTGTGTTCAGGAAAACAGTGACTCAGTAACTCAGAAGATGGATGAGGGCTGTAAAACGCTAATACTGTTATTGTTAATGTGCAAGATGAGACACCTCCAGGTGACAATGAATAAATCATTATACATGTTTTATTCAAACTACGCATTCAATATTTTTCAAGATATTGCTCTGCATCAGGGCCTGTGAACAAGTAACCTGCATCCTAGGGTTGGGTTATTGAAATAGGTCCCCTCACCTTCCTTTATCTATGATGAAATTACAAATTACAATTTCATCATAAAGGTTTATTCCCACAGTCCAAAAAACAGCATTAAGTTGGAAAAAATTGTCCAGATGTGTGAATAGCAGACTGAATGGTTATCGGTCTAAATGTGGCCCTGGCCCTGTGATCAACTAGTGACCGGTCCAGGGTATACCCTGCCTCTTGCCCAATGACTGCTGGGATATGATAGATGGATCGATAGACAGATTTAGATTTATACATGGTGTATATATAAGATATGGTGAGAAGAGTTAATATTTAAACATTTTAAAATAGTATCTGCCAATTCGATATAAAAAAACAAAACAAAACAGTTCTTTGGTTCTAAACAACAGGATACTACAATATATACATTTTTAACATACGTTTACTTGACAATATTTTTGGGTCGCTGAAACAAGGAGTCGATTATTTATGTGAATGTAATCAGAAGATATCACCTTTACTGATGTCAGCTGACATCAATGTGGTTCCAAAATGATTTATACTGTATTAATGTCAGACAATTTTGGGGGCTATCCTTTGTGTAGCATGGCATAATTTGCTGGCTATGAAGTTGGGGTAGATCCTGGGCAAGTTTTTTAAGTAATTGAAGGTGCTTCAGAAAAATCTTCAAAGCAATTGTTGAACTGCAAGTGTGATGTATATTTGAATTCCATTATTTCAACAGTCACACCTAAAAACAAATGGTTCGACTCTTAAATTTATTAATTCACTCTCTAAAATTCAATTTTTCTCTGAAACGAGTCTTGATTCTTATTTGAATTTTATGTCTTTATTTTCCTTTTTTGCTTTCTTCTTGTAGATATTCAGTGAATTTATTTCCATTGTATGTCATTTACAAAATGTATTGCATTTTCATCTTTAATCTGCATTTCTGTTCTGTTGGATTTTATTTTGCATTTCATTAATTATTATCCCACCCCCCATCTCCCAATATAGATCCTGGTTGTGTATAACGTTTGCATGTCTGCGCAGTCATAAGGCTGTTGTGGCAGACTGTCTGATCTTCATTGAAACATGCTCTTGTCTATGCCTCCATCTATAATTCATGGATGTATTTATTAATCTTAATATTTATTTATGTATTTATTTGTGGATTTATTCATTTATTTAGCTATTCCAAGGACACTAGTGGGCCCCCAGAGTCAAAAGTGGGAGCTTCACTGAAGCTCACTGTGGGAGCTTCACTGAAGATCAGACATCATTCATTTTACATGGATTATCCCGGAGGACATCAGGGTCGTTGTCACATTGTTCTGATTATCAACAAAATCTGGCTTTACTCAGTAAATGGGATTTATTCAATATTCTTTCATTCATCATCAATGGGGGGAGTTCAAGTGACCTGCTAATCACAGGGCCAGATATAGAGAGATCCAAATATTTGCTCCCTCTTTTGCTAAGTGTCTGCGATTGATCTTTTACTTGTTGTTGGACTGTGGAAACAATGACATACTTTTTGCAGTGAAGTAGAAGTGCTTATCATTGAATAAAGCTCAATAAGTTTTTGGTCATCTATTCATATTATAATGCTACAATGAAGACGTCTGCAACGATGCTTTCACTCTAAATGTCACTTTATTTCCAACAACTTCTCTTGATGTAATTGTACGAGACTCCGTGCTCCATAACACTCATCCTACAATCTCGAATCTTCCCACTCCAGCCCCCGTCAATCCGTCTCCCCGCACTCTCTCCACTAATCACCAGACCGATTCCTATTCGAGAAAACCAATTGCCGGAAAGTGAAAGTTCAACAGCCTATCGTTTCTATTCTGGGGTTGCTAAAATATCTTTAAGTATTCAAATGGAGTAATTAATTTTTCGTCGCTCAACCTGACAGCTGACGTTAATTTGATGTTCAGCTTGGTTATGGTTCCATCAACAAACACTAAATGTGGTTTTCTGTTGTTGCAATTTGTGACATTCGTTCATTAGTGGGAAAATCACATTTCATGATACTGAATCATCTTCAGAGGTGCAGAGTAAAGGCTTTCCACACTGTTCAAAAAGTGTTTCACTTTTTCTTTCAGATAACCATCTTGACCAAGAAATGCTGGAATATATATATATATATATATATATATATATATATATATATGAAGATGTTTATTTATATACACACACACATCAGTAACACACACACACACCCATCCATCTTCCGCCTCTTATCCGTGGTCGGGTCGCGGGGGCAGCAGCTGAAGCAGGAAGGCCCAGACTTCCCTCTCCCCAGCCACATGGTCCAGCTCTTCTGGGGGGACCTCAAAGCGCTCCTAAGCCAGCCTGGACACATAGTTCGTCCAGGGTGTCCTGGGTCTTCCCACCCTCCTCCTACATGGACTTGCCCAGAATATCTCCCCCGGGAGGCGTCCAGGAGGCATCCTGACTAGAGCCCCCTCATCTGACTCCTCTCTATGCGGAGGAGCAGCAGCTCTACTCAGAGTTCCTCCCAGATGACCGAACTTCTCACCCTATCTCGAAAGGGAGACCTTAGTAACCTTATGGGTCAGCTCCCGCTTCACCACAAAAGACCGGTACAGAGTCCGCATCACTGCAGACGCTGCACCGATCCGCCTGTTGATCTCCCACTCCATCCTTCCCTCGCGCATGAACAAGACCACAAGATACTTGAACTCCTCCACTTGGGGCAGGACCTCTTTCCTGACTCGGAGTGGGCACTCCACCCGTTTCCACTCAAGCACCATGGTCTCGGATTTGGAGGTGCTGATCCTCATCCCGGCCGCTTCACATTCGGGTGCGAACCGCTCCAGTGAGAGCTGGAGATCATGGCCTGATGAAGCCAGCAGAACCACATAATCTGCAAAAAGCAGAGACTTGATCCTGTGGCCACCAAACCAGATCCCCTCGACGCCCCGGCTGAACCTAGAAATTCTGTCCATAAAAGTTATTAACAGAATCAGTGACAAAGGGCAACCTTGGTGGAGTCCAACTCTCACCAGAAATGGGTCCGTCTTTCAACCGGTGATGCAGACCAAGTTCCGACTCCGGTCATACAGGGACCGAGCAGCCTGTACAATGGGGCTCAGTACCCCACAATCCCGGAGCACCCCTCCCACAGGATTGCCCATGGGACGAGGTCCTAAGCCTTCTCCAGATCCAAAAAACATGTACACTTGTTGGGCAAACTCCCATGCCCCCTTGGGAACCCTGCTGAGGGTTTAGACTTTGTCCACTGTTCCACAACCAGGAAGAAAACCACACTGCTCCTCCTGAATCCGAGGTTCAACGACCCGGCGGACCCTCCTTTTCCAACACTGCTGAATAGACCTTACCAGGGAGGCTGAGGAGTGTGATACCCTAAAGTTGGAGCACACCCTAAAAAGGGGGATCACCACCCCAGTCGGCCAGTCCAGCAGAACTGTCCCCGACATCCACGCAATGCTGCAGAGGTGTGTCAGCCAGGACAGCCCTACAGCATCCAGAGCCTTGAGGAACCCAGGGCGGACATCATCCATGCTTTCCACTCTTAAGCCGCCAGATGGTGGACCAGAATCTCCTCGAAGCCCACCGGAAGTCGTTTTCCATAGTGTCCCTTCATCTTTAATTAGGAAAAACATGAAGAAGTCACAGAACAACAGACATTTATTGGACTTAGAAAGGGCTGAAACATGATGATAGGACAAAGCAAAAAGAGACTATCTTTGTACCGACTCATGAAAATGGGAACAGATGGTGACAATAAGATTGGAGGGAAATAAGAGGGGCAAGTCACCTGCAACTAAAGGCAGATTTCAAAATAACAGGAAGCCATGAGATAAAATAAATGTAACGTAACATTGTTTCCTGATCATTTCATAATCATCTTATAAATTAATCTTTGTTTGTATATTTTGTTTGTTAATGCTGTTGCTCGGCCAATTGGCAGTGGGCCATGTCCAATTAAAATAGTCACACACGCTGCAAAAGGTTACGTTTCAGATTAAAGGCTCAACGCAGACAGCAGAAGCTTTGGTTCACAAAAATAAAGGCTGAGAAATTCACGAATTCACTGGACAGGAAGGTCTCACACATTAAATTAAATGGACAGCAAGATGAAGGGTTTTAACCCAGTAAACGATTCTTAGCAGCCAAACAAATATCAGTAATCAATGTGCTCTCAGGAATAATTGAGTGGATACAGTTGATGCTTCATGTGTTTGTGACGTGTAATATGATCCAACAGGGGACTCAACCCTCAAGTCCCTCATTGAGTCTTTGAGTCTTTTCATAGAATTTCTGTGCTGATACTCATTAAAAAAAGGTCAGTGAAGTCCTAGGTGTAAAAAATGAAAGGGAAAAACAGCCTGTTGTGTCATTAAATAAGTGGAATGAAATTAATTTTGAAAATTTTGTTGACAATCATTCTGCATCAAATGGGAGATATAGTCTCAGTATTTCAAAGTATTTTAAATCA
This sequence comes from Fistularia tabacaria, assembly GCA_901007705.1. NCBI lineage: Eukaryota > Metazoa > Chordata > Actinopteri > Syngnathiformes > Fistulariidae > Fistularia > Fistularia tabacaria. The sequence goes on from CAAKHD010010381.1 coordinate 110,499, forward strand.
GGTGGAAGTGGTTTCACTTGAATCAAGTGTTAGAGCAGATCGTGTTTAATTTGAATAAAAGCAGGTAGAGCAAGTTTCCTGTACATTTAGTTGGGTTCCCTTTTATAGTGATTATCATAATGATCATCATCTAACAAGGATGGGAAACTAGAATCATCAGATGAGGTTAATCTGTTAAAAGAATGTAAAATCTTTACCATTTAACACATTAAAAAATTCACACAGTTCAGTGAATAATCACACGTGGCATCTGCAGTAAAGAAATCCAGAAAAATCAAACCAGCTGCTAATGTTTATATTATTTTTTGTCTTAAAAAATGCGTCAGTGATCTTGAAATAGGCAATAGATTCAAATTGTCATCTGCAGAATTATCTTATTGGAGATTCTGCTTAATTCATGTTAAATACAAATAAAACCTAGTATGTGTGTGTGTCTGTGTGTCTGTGTCTGTGTGTTTGGATTCTTGCTTGCACACTTCCACACTACCTAACCAAAAAGGCAAGTATTGCTAATTGCTCTAAGGGTTTAGGGAGTTCACGTGCAACATGACTCAACATCTCATATCATCAGAATAAAGCATGTGGATTACCAGGGATTATATTCTGTTGATTGTCTCCGGACTAGCTTCATCCCTCACTTGGGTCGCAGATTGCTCTGTCGCTAAGATCTGTTATGTTGAAAGCGATGTAGAACATACCTACTGCTGTGTCATTCACAATACTGGTACTAGAGGTGGGTATTGAAATATATCTGGTGATCATTGGAAAAAATGAACAAACAACTCAAAATAAATTAATAAACAAACAACAAACAAACAAATAAATAAAACAAAAACTTCAAACAAATTCTAAGTGTAAAGATGCTGAGACATTGTTGTATTTAAATATCATTATAAATTACTGTTATAATTCACATGGCTATGATTTTTTTTATTGATCTTCTTGGGTGTTCTTTAAAATATAACAATTCTGACCTCTTAAATATTAGCTTCCGTTCATTGTTTTCATGAAACAGCAATAGCAACGAATTATGAACAGTATAATGATTGGCACTGCCTCACTGAGCACATTATTCATGTGGATTGTCACTTTATTGCAGACATTGCAATATTGTCCAATCTTTGTTTACCTTTATGTCAGTGAGAGGTGTAACTGTCAACCTGAGCCTAATTCCTTGTATTTGTGAACATATTTGGTAAATAAAGCAGAAAAAATAAATTCAACTAAAAATTACTTATTATTTTAAGACTTTACTCTGTCACGGTTAGCCGTCGTAGAGCAGCCCCAGGGGAGCAGTTAGGGGCTCAGTGTCTTGCTCAACAACACTTGACACTCTAGGAGGAGCCGGGAATGAAACCAGGAATGCTTGGTTACAAGGAAAATCTCTCTACCTCCCGCGCCACACCGCCCCTAAAAAGCCTCTCTCAAGTCCCTGGCAGTAAAATTTCTCCTTCCTTTCTGTTTGGCCACTGGGGGCAGGAGACTTTGTAAGCACTTGTTTGTGCAGCTGCTTTAAGTATCAAACCTTACAGTCTGCGGCTAACCTTGTTGTGCGATTTATCGATGAAAGCCTGAAACAGCTAAGCGAGCATAGTGGCTGATTACCTTTGCTAGCGAATGGAATTTTTTTGAGAGGGGAAAAATTACCAAAGTTTTTCTGACTGTATAAATTTCCTTGAAAATTACCATTAAGTGATATTTATTCATAGCCATTATTATATATATATCATAGCCAATTATTACATGCAAATTTTGGGACAACTCTAACTTGCCTTATGCGTTACATGCAGTCGGTACAGGCAGGGTAGAAATGGCGAGGACACACTGGTCGACAGCAGACATGACACCTGTGTTGTGTCTTCCTGTCCGAGCCTGTGGGGCAGTCAGCATACCTCACTGAGGGACCTCCCCTCTCTGCTGCCACTGGTCCATTCTCCCCAGCAGGAGTGCCAGGTGTAGGGATGTTGCACACGCTGCAGATGAGGATTCTGAGCTGACGTGACAGACTTGAAGAGGGGAGCCTCTGCTCTGCTCATGGCTTGACGAGTGCCATTGCCAAATCTTGCATAAACTGCTTCCTCTTCATTTATGTGTCACCTCTCTTCAAGGGATTCTCCTTGTGAATGATCCATTAGTTCATCACACCTGCAGTCATCATGCCATGTAGCGCTCATAGTGGCCACCTTTTTCTTCCACACCTGTATTGAACACACATCTGGTTGAAAGTATCGACACCTCCCTTTGTTTGGTTGTAATCACTTCAGGCTTGTGAGTGGGTCCAATACTTGGTTGTGTGTGCATGGATGACAAGAGTAGGACGAGCGTAGCGAACAATTGCAGATGTAAATGAACATTAGCTACATGTTACTCACTTGTTAGCATGCCTAGCATGTGACAGGATGACAGCTGTGGATGAAATGGGGTAGAGAATGTGGCCGGCTTGAATGTTGTTTCCCTTGAAAAGTGCAAAGAGCGCATGATTTAAACACACAAACACTAAAATCAGGTAAATTCCACCCAGAAAATGTTACTCTCCATCACTAACGTCAGGTGAAAATCACCCGAACCCATGCCTCTTGAAAAAACATGGATGGGAGGAGGAAAACAAACATACCATTAATGACATCAATGAGCAACCTGAAGCTACCCAAGGACCCATGCAGCTCAGACAACAGCAACACAATGAAAATCACAAATGGCAAGAATCGTGTGGGTGAAAATCACCCAACGTTAGTGTTCAAGGGTTAATCAAGCGAGAGGCGTTGAACCCCAGTCGAACACTACAGCCTCTCATCACTAAAAAGTGACCTTCATTGCAGTCTTTGTTGAGCAGGGGTTGCCATAGCAAATCATCTGCAATTAATGCCTCCATCTTGCCTGGCAGTTCCAACCTCAGCAACCTTCTACCAATATTTTCACAATCACTCCTCTGTACAAACCATCTTAGTCTGGCCTTCAGACGTTCAGAAAACGATGATGTACTGGGATTCTAACACACAGTCATCTCTAGGGTTTACAAAAAGAGAAAGAGAGACTATCCAGTGAGCACTGCTAATACCTTTCAGCTAGACCTAAGAGGAGAATTGCCAGACTGCTTCAAGGTGGCAGAAAGGCAACAGCTACTCAAATAACCACTTTTAGAGCGAGACAAGCAGAAGAGGGTTAGGGTCTGACCGCACAACACATGGATACTTGAAGAGGATGGGCTCCAACAGCAGAAGGCCACACTGGGTGCCACTCCTTCTGCTGCGACATTCACATGGTAGGGTTGAGATTTTATGTAAACAACATGAAAGCATGGTTCCACCCTGCCTTCTATCAATGGCTCAGGCTGGTGGTTCTGGTGTAATGTTGGGGATATTTTCTTGGTACATACAAAATCTCTGAGGAAGGTTTCCGGCACCTTCTTGAATCTATGCCACAAAGACTTAAGGTAGTTTTTACAGAAAACAGTTATCCTGGCAAGGTATAACCAATTAAGTGTTGGTGAGTTTAAAGACAAACAATGTAATAAGAAAGTGAGTAAGTCAGATGGAAAAAATATTTGATCACGTTACCTTGACTTGATTTCATTCAAATAATGAACAAATAAATATGGTAGGAGAACACGGGGAAGGAGAACATATGAAACAAGGTCAGAAACATGGCAGCCTGGGCTCTGTCACAACAGGGTCAAATATGTTTGCACGGTGCATTTCCTGTAGAATTTCTAGCTTTGATTCACCCTGCCAACATTTCATTTTTCAAAGGATTTAAAACGTTTTTCTAAAATGCTTTGCTTGTATCAGCTTAAGTTGTTTGGCAGGTAACGTCCTGCATATCAGGGGAAGCAGGGATTTTTTTGTTAAACTATAAAAAAACAGTAAGCAATCAATGACATTTGGAAAAGTTTATGGGTCGAAAAATTAAGACAACTGATAATCTTGATATATCGAAAAGGCTTTTATTCTAAATGTTCTGACATGATTATTTATTTCTTGTAACTTTTTTTTTAAGACAATCTACTTAACATTTCTTCTAAACACAAAAGAGATATATGAATGAATAAAAAAATAATCATTATGAGACGACATTATTTTTGCAAAATTATAAACCATGGTCATGTGACCCTATTTGAAATAATCTCCATGAAAATACTTTTTAAAGAAATTCACGAAATGAATCAATAAATTAACACATTTCCTTTCTATATTTCTGTGTCTGATCAGCTACTTTGGAAAAATTAAGGTTCGTCTTACCCAAATTTCCCAGAAACCATCCTTTTTTAGATTTTAGCTCTCTAAGTAGACATTATATACTGGAGTCTAACAAACTTTGAGATGAGGATGTTTTAGTGGGATGTAGATGGTTGAAAAAACAACGACGACCTTTTTGAGTAAAGCAGCAATTCGAGCATCCACAGGATAGGGCTGCAGTACATGGAAGAACCAAAGCTGTCTGATCGGGGCTTTTCAGGCTATTTTGCTGCAGGAGGTGAGGAAGCCCAAAAATAAGCAATTTATGGTTACTCTTCTCAAATTCCCATCTGCCATGTGAATCAAAAGACTTTTTCTAAAGTGTTCCACATTGTGATAAACATGCAGTCTGAATAATTTAAATAATAGTATGTAATTTATTCTAATATCATACTTTGTGGATTTGAAATGACGCTTGAAGCTCCAAGGTCAAAATTCTAATCACGGCTAACATTGGCCTTTCAATACAAGTGGTAGAACTTCTTGTTTGAAAGAATTTGATTGCATTGTAGAAAATATTTATCTATGAACTGTATGTATGCATGTGTGTATAGATGTGTTTACACCAATCACACATGTGAAGATACAAATGCATATATTTAAAAAAAATATATTATTTTCAATCCGATCCAATTTGATATTGGATATTATATTTGTTTTATCAAGGATGTATCGATTATATTAATGAAACATAGCAACGATTATGAACCACAGTTTCAGTCATTGGGATTTTTACCTAATTTCATTAAAAATCTGTCCTTGTCCAAGTTATGCTTTGATCATTAAGTGAGGGAAACCACAATGAAATCAACAGACAAAATGAATTTTAATAAAGATTCTCAGAATCATCAACACGCTTTACTGACTGTATCTGAAATAATCCTGCAGGTGTCAGGTTTAAATGCAGGGAATGTTCAGATGGAACATCTGAGTGTGAGAGCTGTAATCATCTGCCGTCAATGATTATAGCTTGTGTCGTAGGAGTATAAAGTCTGAAGGATGATGAACATAAGGCCGAGCAGGTCAAACACCTCAATAAGACATTGATCTTTTATTTATTGATCATGGGTGGACACTTGTTAATCTGAGGCTAATTTTCTTAGATGCAAAAATGCCTTGCTTATACTCAGATAAACATTTAACTCCTTTTTGATGATTCTTGATTTCAGTTGCTTGACGTTTTTGACTGCAAATCTCAGTCATTTCTAACTTTTGGTGTTCTTTCATATGTCTAAGTACATTTTAATCATCAGTGATTTACAAAAAGAGTAATAAATAAGAGATCCTTTTTTCATCTGTGGGAAATACTTTTATTGATCATTTTTGAAAGTCAAGCAGAGAATCACAGAATATCGTCAGTGTAGGAATATTTAGTTTTTGACAGTAGGCTGTAACTTGCTAATTTGGGGTTTATCTTCTGTCAAGTTGATTCTTTGAATAATTCATTGCAAGTTTCACTGCATTTTGAGGTCATTTCTGACTTTTCCCTTCTTCTTCTGAGACATAACTTGATGTCTTTCAACCTTTTGAATAGATTTCCTGCTTAGCTTGCAATGGAGGATTCTTCCTTTTTCAGTTCTTGATACCCTTTACGTCACAAGGTTGCCAGAGAAGTGTATGTCCAGTAATTGAAACCATTTGTGCATTTGGAAAAAAAAAATTAAATAAAAATGATAATAAATAAGGTTATTGACATAAGATACGATAAGATAAGATAAGATAAGATAAGATAAGATAAGATAAGATAAGATAAGATAAGATAAGATAAGATAAGATAAGATAAGATAAGATAAGATAAGATAAGATAAGATAAGATAAGATAAGATAATTCAAAAAGCAGCTTAAGTCATCCCCCTTAAACAAAAAAGAGAAAAAGAAGAAACAGTCCATCTAAACAGCTTTAAAGCTCCCTACTCTTATTTTGGATGAAAAAATTGAGTTAAAATAAAGCAGTGACACATTTATGAATATGATGAATCGTTCTCACTGTCAACATCTTGTTCTGCCTCCGCCATGATACATTTGATTTATGATCAACTTGCCAAAAAAATGAAATTAAATGAAAATAACTAACTAACTAACTAAATAAATTAATAAATAAATAAGCAAACAAACAAACAAACACTGTTCTCTTCATCTGACAATCTCAGAAGCTAGAAATAATGCTCACATCATGGTCTACATAAAGTGACCTGTCATCGGTTATCGACGCATTCCATTTCACGTTAATAGAGAAGGATGGCATGGTCTGATTTATGACCTCTTTCATAGGTGAAGAGGCGGTAAATCCTGCTTGTTTCTCATTCATATTTACGACCAAGTGGTGCTTTTGTGAAGTTTAGCATGTTTTTGATGCTCTGTGGAATCACGAGGAAAGTGAAAGGGGATAATGGGGTTTCTTGATGAAAGAAAAAAAATAAATCAACAGCTCAGTGTTGAAACTGTATTTAATTCTCATCACAACTGAACTTCATAAATGAATTGCTTAAAAAGGCATAACTTCATCCATCCATCCATCCATCCATCCATCCTCAACCGCTTTTTCCTTGGTCGGGTCGCGGGGGGGCAGCAGCTGGAGCAGGGAGGCCCAGACTTCCCTCTCCCCAACCACACGGTCCAGCTTTTATGGGGGGACCCCAAGGTGTTCCCAGGCCAGCCTAGAGATATAGTCTCTCCAGCGTGACCTGGGTCTTCCCCGTGGTCTCTTCCCAGATGGGCATGCCCGTAATACCTCCCCCGGGAGGCTTCCAGGAGGCATCCTGACTAGATGCCCGAACCATCTCATCTGACTCCTCTCTATGCGGAGGAGCAGCGGCTCTACTCTGAGTTCCTCCCAGATGGCTGAACTTCTCACCCTATCTCTAAGGGAGAGTCTGACCACCCTGCGGAGAAAACTCATTTCGGCCGATTGTACTCGCGATCTCCTTCTTTTGGTCACTACTCATAGTTCGTAACCATAGGTGAGGCTCAGCTCCCTCTTCACCACGACAGACCAGTACAGAGTCCGCATCACTGCAGGCGCTGCACCGATCCGCCTGTCGATCTCCCACTCCATCCTTCCCTCACTCGTGAACAAGACCCTGAGATACTTGAACTCCTCCATTTGGGGCAGGACCTCTTCCCTGATCCGGAGTGGGCACTCCACCCATTTCCGGTTGAGCACAATGGTATCGGATTTGAAGGTGCTGATCCTCGTCCCGGCCGCTTCACATTCGGCTGCGAACTGCTCCATCGAGGAGATCATGGCCCGATGGAGCCAACAGGACCACATCGTCTGTAAAAAGCAGACTCTTGATCCTGTGGCCACCAAACCGGATCCCCTCAATGCCTTGGCTGCGCCCAGGAATTCTGTCCATAAAAAATATGAACAGAATCGGTGACAAAGGGCAGCCCTGGCGGAGTCCAACTCCCACCGGAAACGGGTCTGACTTACAGCAATGCGGACCAAGCTCTGACTCCTGGAATACAGGGACTGAACAGCCCGTATAACGGGGGTCGGTACCGCATACTCCCGGAGCAACCCCCTCAGGACTGCCCGCGGGACACGTTCGAATGCCTTCTCCAAGTCCACAAAACACATGTAGACCGTTTGGGCAAACTCCCATGCCGCCTCGAGAACCCTGCTGAGGGTATAGAGCTGGTCCACCGTTACTGGACTACGACGAAAACCATACTTCTCTTCCTGAATCCAAGATTTGACGACCCGGTGGACCCTCCTCTCCAGCACCGCTGAATAGACTTTGCCAGGGAGGCTGAGGAGTATGATCCCCCTGTGATTGGAGCACATCCTCCGATCCCCCTTTTTAAAAAGGGGGATCACCACCCCGGTCTGCCAGTCCAGCGGCGCTGTCCCCGACGTCCACGCAATGCTGCAGAGGCGTATCAGCCAGGACAGCCCTACAGCATCCAGAGCCTTGAGGAACCCAGGGTGAACCTCATCCACCCCCGGGGCCCCGCTACTGAAGAGCTATTTGATTACTTCAGCAACTTCAGCCCCGGAGATAGGAGGACCCCCCCCAGGGCCACCCGGCTCTGCTTCCTCATTGGAAGGTGTTTCGACGGGATTGAGGAGGACTGAGAAGTATTCCTGCCACCGATCTACGACGTCCCACGTTGAGGTCAGCAGCGCCCCGCTCCCACTGTACACAGTGTTGACAGAGCACGGCGACCGCTGTAGCCGCATGCCGCTTGGCCTGCCGGTACCTGTCTGCTGCCTCCGGAGTCCTGCAGGCCAAAAGGGCCCAATAGGACTCCTTCTTCAGCTTGACAGCATCCCTCACCACTGGGGTCCACCAGCGGGTTCGAGGGTTGCCGCCCTGACAGGTACCGCCTGCCTTACGGCCGCAACTCTGAGCTACCACCTTGACAATGGAAGTGCGGAACATGGCCCATTCGGACTCAATGTCCCCCGCCTCCCTCGGGACGTGGTTGTAGCTCTGCCAGAGGTGGGAGTTGAAGCTTTCTCTGACAGGGGACTCTGCCAGACCTGCAGACCCTTACATTGCGCTTGGGTCTACCAGGTCTGACAGGCATCCTCCCCCACCATCGGCGCCAACTCACCCCCAGGTGGTGATCAGTTGACAGCTCCGCCCCTCTCTTCACCCGAGTGTCCAGGACATGCGGCTGTAAGTCCAACAATACAACCACAAGGTTGATCAAAGGACTGTAGCCTAAGGTGCGCTGGTACCAAGTGCACATATGGACACCTTTATGCCTGAACATGGTGTTCGTTACAGACAATCCGTAACGAGCACAAAAGTCCAATAACAAAACACCACTCGGGTTCACATCAGGGGGGCGGTTCCTCCCAATCACGGGGCGGTTCCTCCCAATCACGCCCTTCCAGGTCGCACCGTCGTTGCCCACGTGAGCGTTGAAGTCTCCCAGTAGGACGAGGGAGTCCCGACAGGGAGCGCTCTCTAGCAGCCCCTCTAAGGACTCCAAGAAGGATGGGTATGCTGAACTGCTGTTGGGTGCATAGCCACAAACAACAGTCAGAACCCGTCCCCCTACCCGAAGGCGGCGGGAGGCTACCCTCCCGTCCACCGGGTTGAACCCCAACATGCAGGTGCCGAGTCGGGGGGCAATCAATATGTCCACTCCTGCTCGGCGTCTCTCACGTGAGCAACTCCAGAATAGCAAAGAGTCCAGCCCCTCTCGAGAGGCCTGGTTCTGGACCCCATGCTGTGCGTCGAGGTGAGTCCAACTATATCTAGTCAGAATCTCTCAACCTCGCGCACCAGCTCGGGTTCTTTCCCCGCCAGAGGAGGTGACATTCCATGTACGTAGATCGAGCTTTTCTAGCCAAGGGTTGGACCGCCAAGGTCCCCCCCTCCGGCCCCCGCCCAACTCACACGGCACCCGACTCCCTTGGCCCTTCCTGTGGGTGGTGTGCCCAGGGGAAGGGAGTCCCATGTTGTCCCTTCGGGCTTGCCCGGCCGAGCCTCATGGGTGCAGGCCCAGCCACCAGGCGCTCGCCATCGAGCCCCACCCCCGGGCCTGGCTCCAGGTGGGGGCCCGGTGACCCGCATCCGGGCTGGGGAAAACTAGGTCCCAAGATGTCTCTCATCATGGAAGTCTTCGGAGCCACGCTTTTTCTGGCCCCTCACCTGGGACCTGTTTGCCTTGGGGGACCCTTCTGGGTGCATGAAGCCCCCGACAACATAGCTCCCAGGATCATCGGGACACACAAACCCCTCCAACACGATAAGGTGGCAGCTCAGGGAGGGGAATGCATAACTTGAGAAAATTAATTTTCTTCTTTAAAAATAATGTTTGCAAGACAATTATCCCTGATTTGGGGATGCGTTTTGGACATTTCACCTGTGGGAAAATTTACATTTAAAAAAATCAGCCGAAAAGAAGCTTTTCATAAATGTTACAATAATATAATGTTAAGAGAACTTTGAAAAACAAAAAATAGTTGTATTCCTTTTGTTTAATTAAGCCACAAATTTGACATAACTCATCTAAAACTTTGTTCTTTGTTACCTTTTTACTTTTTAACATGTAACAAGATGTTCAAGAACATGTGTCTTCATTGTAAAACCAAAACTGTCATTGTTCCATACCTGCTGTTGCACTTTATCACATTGGGGAAATATGTGTTACAATCCAAACAAAAGTCAAAAAACCTCATAAATAATTAATGTGAAGTTGTAATATTTTGATGTCTGCTTTCAATGTCTTAATATCTTTTTTTTGTTAAAAGTTCTAAAATACTGTAATAAATGTCAATGTGAAAGATAAATGCTTGGGTTGTCAACTAAGTGTTGTTTTAGTCTTGACATGGAAAAAGGTACCATCAGCTTCTATAAAACCAAATGGTCTAATCACCATAGCAACTTGGCAACATCCATGCAGCAATGGGAAGCCTGTTACTTTACATTCCAACCAACGGCTGTTAGGGATTCCAGAGACAGGACGAGGACATTTATCCTTTTGTCGCACACCTGGCTTGAAATATTCCAGACTGTAACAGACAACGAGGCAAGAATTAGCCCTCATCACCACAGTAGCCTCATTAACTAGTTCTTACTTTATCCATCAATCATTTCATCGACTTGATTTCAGGGTTACACAAATAGAAACATAGAATGTGTCCGGTCACATCCAGTGGTATGACATTAGCGGCCCAATAACAAATCCTCTTGGAGATGACTCAGAGATGGCCTAAGATAGGATGCTCTGTAGAGACAGCCTCGGATAAAAAATGATCTTACTGCATACATAGGCAAAGTCATTGTCCTCATTTACCGTCAAAAGTTACAAGCAGCGTTTGTGCATTTGTGTTCATGAATGCTTGTGTTTGTGCTGACTGTTTGTGTGTGTGTGTGTGTGTGTGTGTGTGTGTGTGTGTGTGTGTGTGTGTTTGTGTGCGTGTGTTTGTGCGTATTTGTGTTCAGGAGGAAAATATATGATAGTCACATGAGGACGGATCAATTAATCAGTTAACAGTTTAAAAAGATAAAAAACAAATCAACACAAACATTGAGGTATAATTTCTTTGTTAATCTTGTGATTTCTGTCACACTACAGTCTGAGTTTAGATTATAATTTTCATAGTAAAATGATTAATAAAAATGAGCTGGGAGGTTTCATGGCAGTAATCATCTTTTTTTGTTTTCCCAATGTAGGAGTTTAAATCCAAATTGTCATTCTCCGTGGCCTATTTTATCACTCATTACCTACACCTTTCTCCACCCATTCCAACCTGCTTAAATGCATTTCTTCACTTCTTTTTCACACTCTCCATTGTTCTAGACTAATGACCCTAAGTGCTTAAAATCCAGAAGGCAGCTGGAGAGACTCTACCAGCGCAATGCTGCAGGTCCTGATGGCATCTCCCAGGATTCTGAACACCTGTGCCAGCCAGCTCTCCCCGGTACTGAGACACCTCTACAACCTGAGTCGAAAACTTTTCGTAGCCCACCTGAGGCCACAGGTGAAGTCGTTGCTGGACCCTCAGCAGTTTGCCTATCAACCTCATTAAGGAGCTGAGGATGCTTTCATCTACCTACTGCAAGTGCTCATCTGCACCTGAATGGTGGAGGAGGTACTGTGAGAATCACATTCTTTGATTTCTCCAGTGGTTTCAACACAATTCAGCCACTGCTGTTGGGCAAGAAGTTGCGGGTGATGGATGTCAACGGCTCGGTGATCTCCTGGATTATTGACTATCTGATAGCCAGGCCACAGTTTTTCCATTTGGGCAGTGGTCTGTCTGATGTGGTGGTCAATGATACTGGAGCTCCTCAGGGGACTTTGCTTTCTCCTTTTCTCTTCACTTTGTACACCACTGACTTCTAGTACAACATAGAGACATGCCGCCTACAGAAATTCTTGGATGACTTGGCTGTTGTAGTGTGTATGAGGGGGGGAAAGGAAGGAGAGTACAGGAGGCTGGTAGACAGATTTGTACACTGGACTGAACCACTTGAGACTGAATGTCAGCAAGACCAGGGTGATCGACTTCAGGAGGATGATGGAGACGGTGGCACTGCATCTACAGATGATTGACGACAGACTGGACTGGAGATCCAACACCGAGTCTGTGTACAGAAAAGGAATGAGCAGACTGTACTTCCTCAGGAACCTCAGATCCTTAAATGTATGCAGCAAGATGTTAGAGATCTTTTATCAGTCTTTTGTCTCCAGTGTCATTTTTTTTGCAGCTGTGCGTTTGGGGAGCAGCATCAGAGCCCGAGACTCCTACAGACTAGACAGGGTCATCAGGAGAGCTGGCTCTATGATTGGTCTCAGGATGGAGAACTTTGAGACTGTGGTGGAAAGGAGGACGCTGCAGAAATTGTCATCCATCATGGACAACCCAGTCCAGCCCCTCCACCTCACACTGAATAGACAGCGGAGCAGCTTCTCCAGCAGACTGTTACAGCTCCGCTGTTGAATGAAAAGATACCTGGAATCTTTCCTACCTCGTGTCATAACCCAATATAATAACTCAATCCAATCAGTTGCTGCGCAACTTCACATTGCCACTTGTCAACACTTGCAGAGTTGATTTTATTTTTATTTATTAATATATACATTTTTATTTTAAGCTTGTCACTGCCTCGTCCTTCATGGAATCATGAAACCCCTCCTTGAGCTGCCACCTTATGGCTGGTCACTGCGAAGCTGCTATTAAATGGGGTTGGACGGCTCAGGTTAGACAGACAGCTCTTTTTGATGCAACCTGACTGGATACACGACATTCTACGGCTCAGTTCTCAAAGCTTGGGAGGTTTTAGCCTTCCGGAGGAAGGAGAATGACCCCCCGGGCTGGTGGCTGATGGAAGAGCCTCTACTCTTCAACGACTTCCTGGGGTCCCGGGCCCTGCATTCCACAGGCCTGAGTCTCAGCCTGAGTAGGCCGGGCATTACAAAGCTTGGTCACCTCTTACGGCTACTTCCACACTCCCGGATTGCGCTCGGAGACTCTGGTCGCACCGCCTCCATTCGGCTCGTCACCAGGGTCGTTAAGGAGATCTGCGACGCTCCTCCTCCCAACTTGAGGAGCTTCATTGGGACAAAGACATCGACTACAGATTCCCCTCGCTGACTATCCTGCCGCGGGTTGGGGAGTGGAAGGAGGAGGACAGCCTGCTACTGACTTTCAAAACCTCATGCTTGAAGGCATTTTAAGACACGGACAAAAAAGACCTGTACGCCCCGTGCGTCAAAGTCCTGAACTTGCAACCCTTATCAACAGTGAAGGAATCGAAGTGGCACGATTTCTTCGTAGCAAATATCTCTCCTAAGAAGAGCTGGATATATGCCACCAGTAGACAAGCGGACCGATGACCTCCAAGGGAGGATTGTGCACGGTGCCATAGCCACCAACATCTACAGGGCACGTTTTGAACCTGAGGTGACTGGGGACTATTTGTTTTGTTCACTCCCAGAAACGTTGCCCCATTTGTTTGTGGAATGCCCCGGGTTGCCGTCATTGTTTACTTTCTTGCGGGGTTTGTTTTTAGGTTTGGGGGTTCCCTTTACTTTGTTCTTCTTTATTTTCGGCCCAAGTTATTCGAAGGCCAAGAAGAAAATATCTGTCATGTTGAACTTTTTGTTGGGCTCAGCTAAATTGGCCATTTGGCTGACCCGAAAAAGGAAGGCCTGAAATGAAGGGGATGTGAGTCCAGTGTCAGTTTTGAAAGCACTAATTAAGACTCGCCTAAAAGTGGAGTTCAATTTCTTTTTTGTTAACCGGCAACTTGGGGGAATTCATTTCTACCTGGGCAGTAGGAGACATTTTGTGTTCTGTCAACAGCCATGACCTGTTAATTTTTTCCATTCTAAGTTGATCTCCTGCCACTGAGAAGTACTGAGTGTCGTTATGTGTTTTCTCTGAATGTCTGCCTGTCAAACCCCAACGTTTCATTAAAAGGAATTTTTAAACTCAAACTCTTCTTCTTCTTCTTCTTCTTCTTCTTCTTCTTCTTCTTCTTCTTCTTCTTCTTCTTCTTCTTCTTCTTCTTCTTCTTCTTCAGTGCGGGCGTGCGAGAGGGAGGCGAAAATTGAAAGTTTCTTTTTGGGCCATTTCGGCCACTTTTCCACTCCCCTTTTACCCATATGCGCACTTTATTTTAGTTTCAGTTCTGCTGGTAGTTTTTCTGTCTGGGGCGGCCGCATGCATTGCCTGCATTGCCTGCACCAGTTCCCGCCAGGGAGCAGGTTGCAGTGGTGAGTACGGCTGCTTCCTCCGTGGCAACGGCGGGGTCAGGCGAGCGCACAAGCTCTTCGGGTCGTAAATGTGGCGCCACTACAGCAGAAACAGGTGAGACAGGGAGCCAGATTGGTGAGGGCGAGGAAATGGAATGTGGGTCAGAGACGGACACTTTCTCAGCTAGCGGAAGCACCAAGGCACAGGATGATCTCTACTCACTGGAAGACATTAACGAGTTCCTTGATGATACTTCTTATAAGAAGGCTGATGTCTCGGACTATTTCGGTGACACTGACAAATTTATCGAATCGGTCAGTGCCATTAGCGAACTGAAAGATATGCATTCTTTGGATGAAAGAAAAAGTTACCACTTGCAGAAACAGTTGACACTTTTGAGAAGGAAGAAAAGTAAAATAGTGAAAAAAAACAGTAAGTGACCGTGTGCCACTCCTGTCTTTCGAATCACCTTATTGTGCATCGTGTCCTGTCTCTCGACCTGGTGTTCTTCCCCCACACACACCCATGTCATTCCTTAGGGTAGGCTCCTTAAACATCAACGGCGGGAGAGACAGTAATAAGAGAGCACTGATCTCTGACATCTGCTCCCGGAAACAGCTAGATGTGCTCTTTCTACAAGAAATGCACACCGCTGAGAAGGACGAGGTGGAATGGGGTTTATGATGGGACGGACCCCTTTATCTCAGCCATGGTACCACCAAAAGTGCGGGTGTAGCCATCGTCCTTAAGGCTTCAACCAACGCAGTTTTTCTGTCCTCCACTGAGGCAGCGAAGGGCCGCTTGTTCATCGTACGGGTGTCGATAGCGGATTATGTCCTTTGTCTAGTAAATGTTTTCGCCCCGACTGTCGGCATGGAGAGAGTGACCATGTTCCAAACTCTCAAGGACAAACTTTCCGCTTACCAACAGGACAACATCATTGTAGGTGGAGACTTTAACTGCACCCTCGATGAGACTGTTGATAGAATAGGTATGGAGCCCCATACAACATCTTCCAGGGCCCTCCAGACCGTCATGTCCTCTTGTGACCTGCGTGACACTTACAGGATGCTGAACCCACTAGTCAGGCAGTACACCTGGGTCAGGACCTGCAGTGGTCGGGTGTCGGCAGCCAGGCTTGACAGGTTTTATATTTCCAAGACCCTCCTACCCAGGTTGATCAAACACAGTATGACCCTGGTTGGCTTTTCGGACCATCATCTAATTGTCTTGGAACTAGTCGCGACTCCTGGTCAGCGGGTCAGATCGTATTGGCACTTCAATGCTAAGCTTATACATGACAGAAATTTCTGACAAAAGTTTATCGCTTTCTGGCAGGAATGGAGACAATAAAAACAGCACTTCTAGTCTCTGAGCTTATGGTGGGAAGTGGGCAAGGCCCAAATTAGGGTGCTCTGCCAGCAGCACACGTCTCACACCTCAGTCAAGGCAAAAGACACAACCAAGAATCTTGAACTCGAAATTCGAAATATCGAGGAAGGGCTTGACAGCGCCACAGGCGCCACCACCGAGGCCTTGCTGAAGGAGAGGAGACTCAAACTCAGCACGCTCCTCCAGGAAAGGGTGAAGGGGGCTCTGATCAGGTCCCGCTTCCTCCAACTTAAAGATATGGATGCCCCCAGCTCTTTCTTCTTCAACCTGGAAAGGTCTACTACACAGAGGAAGCTGATGGTATGACACAACAGGTATGACCAGTTAATTTTCCCATTCTAAGTTGATCTCCTGCCACTGAGAAGTACTGAGTGTCGTTATGTGTTCTCTCTGAATGTATGCCTGTCAAACCCCAACCTTTCATTAAAAGGAATTTTAAACTCAAACTCCTCTTCTTCTTCTTCTTCTTCTTCTCCTTCTTCTTCTTCTTTTCCTTTCGGCTTTTCCCTTTCAGGGGTCGCCACAGCGAATCAACCTCCTCCATCTAACCCTATTCTCTGTATCCTCCTCTCTCACACCAACTACCTTCATATCCTCTCTCACTATGTCCATAAATCTTCCCTTCGGTCTTCCTCTAGACCTCCTGCCTGACATCTCCAATTCCAGCATCCGTCTACCAATATAGTCCCTATCCCTCCTCTTTCATGGCCAAACCATCTCAGTCTGACTTCTCTGACCTTCTCTCCAAATCATCTAACATGAGCTGTCCCCCTGATGGACTCATTTCTGATCTTATCCATCCTCGTCACTCCTAAAGAGAACCTCAACATCTTCATTTCTGCTACCTCAAGCTCTACCTCCTGTCTTTTGTTCAGTGCCACTGTCTCCAAACCATACAGCATTGCTGGTCTCACCACTGTTTTGTAAACCTTTCCTTTCATTCTAGATGAAATTCTTCTATCACAAAGAACCTCTGAAACTTTTCTCCACCCATTCCAACCTGCTTGAATTTGTTTCTTAACCTCTTTTCCACACTCTCCGTTGCTCTGGGCTGTTTGACCATAAGTACCTGAAATCCTCCAACTTCTTGATCTCCACTCCCTGTAGCCTCACCGTTCCACCAGGGTTCCTCTCATTCACACACATATATTCTGTGTCGCTGTAACTAACCTTCATTCCTCTCCTTTCCAGAGCATACCTCCACCTCTCAAGATTTTCCTCAACCTGCTCCCTGCTCTCACTACAGATCACAATATCATCTGCAAACATCATGGTCCATGGAGATTCCTGTCTAACCTCCTCTTTCAGCCTGTCCATCACCACTGCAAACAAGAAGGGGCTCAGAGCTGATCCCTGATGAAGTTCCACCCCCACCTTGAACTTCTCTGTTTCACCTACAGCACACTTCACCACTGTCTCACAACCAGTATACATGTCCTTGACTAGTCTAACATACTTCTCTGTTACTCCAGACTTTGTCATACAATTCCAGAGTTCTTCTCTCGGCACCCTGTCGTATGCTTTTTCTAGTTCTACAAAAGCAGAATGCAGCTCCCTCTCACCTTCTCTGTACTTCTCTATGAATATTCTCAAAGCAATTACTGCATCTGTGGTGCTCTTTCTAGGCATGAAGCCATACTGCTGCTCACAAATACTGACTTCTGCTCTCAGTCTAGTTTCCACTACTCTCTACCATAACTTAATTGTATGGCTCATCAACTTTATCCCTCTATAGTTACTGCAATACTGCACATCCCCCTTATTCTTAAAAATGGGCACCATCACACTTCTTCTCCACTCTTCAGGCATCTTTTCTTTCTCTAAGATCCTTTTGAATAATCTAGCCAGAAACTCTACCGCTGCCTCTCCTAGACATTTCCATACTTCCACAGGTATATCATCTGGGCCAACTGCCTTTCCATTCTTCATCCTCTTCAATGCCCTTTACTAATCTCTGCTATTTCGTGATCTACAATCGTCACCTCTTCTTCCCTTCCCTCTCTTTCATTTTCCTCATTCATCAGCTCTTCAAAGTACTCTTTCCATCTTCCCATCACTCTTCTAGCATCTGTCAATATATTTCCCTC
>CAAKHD010010383.1:0-11678 GCA_901007705.1 Fistularia tabacaria
GGCTCTGTGAGCGTGGCGAAATTGTCCACTATCACTACTAGCTTGTTCACTTGGCTACCACCTGTGAAGAGTCTACATCATTGATGCTGAATCAGAGGTTCCAAAACCTGCAGCTTCCTTGCCCCCCCCCGTCCCCCCGTCCCCCCCCACTCAAGAGATGTTTCACTCTATGTGCCCAAATCAGTTTGGGCACATAGAATGGGACCAGTTCATCAGAGACGAGAGTAAGGTTCTTGCCATGATAATGTTTACGATTCTGGGAGGAGTGTTTTGGTTCTGAATTGATACATTTCTCTATTTGAATTATTTGAAACACCAATTTGAAATGCTTTCCAATATTTGTATGATCCTGATTTTTCTGTTTTCTTTTCCCAGTTGGACTACAGGCCATGCCAATAATCAAAAATGAATTTGAACCCAGGACATTCAACGGATTAAAGACTCAGCCTTTTGAATTGCAAAATTATTCAGAAATCTTGAATGACAGCAGAACAGGAACAATCTCACAGCAAGCTCGAGCATTCCTCACAAGTCCAACTTCCACCGTCCTCATACCGTCCTTCTACACACTGGTCTGCCTCATCAGTGTTCCAATCAACATCTGTGGTGTGATCGCATTTACCCGAAGGATCCGACCCAAGAAGCCAGCAGCCATCTTTATGCTAAACTTGGCCTTTGCTGACCTGCTGTTTGCTCTGCTGTTGCCCTTCAAGATCTCGTACCACTTCGGAGGAAACAACTGGGTGTACGGGGAACCCATGTGCCGGGTGGTCACTGCGGCTTTTTATTGGAACATGTATTGCTCAGTCCTTCTGATAACTTGCATCAGCGTGGATCGGCTCCTCGCTGTGGTCTATCCTGTTGCCTCCTTGACGTGGAGGCAGCCACAGAAGGCCATCATGGCCTGCGTCTTCATGTGGATTTTATCCTTTGCAGGATCAGTGCCCCTTGTCATTTCCAAACAGACCCTATACCATAAGGACTTGAACATCACTACGTGCCAGGATGTACACTACACAGAAGACATCATCTGGTTTTACAGGATATACTTCATCAGTGTCTGCTGCTGCCTCTTCTTCCTGCCTGTGCTCATCACTGTGTTCTCCTACACTCGCCTGATCTGGTCGCTGAGAAGGGTCCCACAGAGTGTCCCAGGACGATCACACAAGAGGACAAGAGCAATGGTGATGGCTCTGACAGTGCTGGTGATATTTCTGTTGTGCTTCGCACCCACAAACTGTCTGCTTTTTTTACACTACATACAATTTCATGAGGGAGTTCAAACTCCAAAAGATGTTTCTGACGGCTACTACGCCACCTATCTGGTTTTTATGTGTTTGGGGAGCGTGAACTGCCTCCTAGATCCTCTGGTCTACTTCTTTGGGTCATCTCAGTGCCAGAGAGAAATAATCAGTACACTGAAATGTCAGAAGATCTCAGAACAAGGCAGTAACCAACAGTCTTCATTGGATTGTTACAGATTCAGCAATCGGAAGATTCTCAAATTCAGCCAGTCTTGAAATTTTAATAAAGTGGCTCCCCTGTTATGGTTGCGCCTGCCTCCTCAATGCATGGTTGCCGCTCGTCATGATATGCATGGCTGCCACTTATCACATCACTGAGGACTTAAAAACCGTAGCATCAGCCTCACTAGCATCAGTCGTCACTCATGGCACGACCCGGCAGGGGTCGTGGATGAGGTCGTAGGATGTCTGTCTCATCTGGTCTGCCTGTCGCTTGCTCGCTCTCTCGCTCTTGATCATCCTCTATGGGTCTCTCTCTGTCTCTTTGGGTCTCTCTCCCTCTGGCTTCCTTACCTCAGCGTTCTCCTGCCTGACCTCATGGTACTGTCAAACCCCTCCTGATTCCCCTTCCCTGATGCTTGCGCCATCCTGCCTGGCATACCGGTAATGACCTTGCCTCCTCAAGTTCCCTGACCTGGAAGTGGATGCCAACAGCATCCTGTGTTGCCTTCTGGTACCGACCATGCCTTTTCGAGTTCCCTGCCCCATCGGTGGATGCCAGCGCCGTCTGCCTGGCCTCTTGGTACTGACCTTGTCTCTTTGAGCTCCCTCCCCTGTCGGTCGATGTCGCCACTATCCTGCCTGGCCTCCTTATACCAACTTTGCCATTTTGTGTTCCCTGCCCTGTTGGTGGATACCCCCGTCCCTCGAACCTGGCCTCCTGTTCCCAGCCCCCCCATACACCCCCATCACACCCCCAGCAGCCAAAGGGGAAGCAAGAGTGGCCAATTGGAGAAAATACCTTACACAAAGTTTTTTTTTTTTAAATGAAATCAATATCAATCTCCAACTTCCAGAGAGCAAAATCATTCGAGTCATTCTTTGGCCACATGCTCATATGTGTTTGGTTGTTCACCTGGTTCCAGGGTCCAAGTCAAACTGATTTGCGAAACCATTACAAGATCAATTATCCTTGGATGTAATCTGTCCTTACAAAGTACGTAGTATTGTGTTCGACCAGATCAGGGTTTTTTAAAAAATCTATCTATGTTCTTATTGGCCTTCGAGTTATCACTACTATGGATATTTTGAATATACATGTTACTGCAGGAAGCACTGACCCCAATGAGTCGTTCATAGAATTGAAATCACATCTGGTGTGTCTTGAAATTCTTGACATTATCATTGAACAGATATAGAGGCTGCTTTTTTTTACTCAGACGGACTTTATTGTCATTCTGTACACAGCAGGTGTATACAGAGCGAAATTTTGTTTGCATAGGCATTGGCTTCCAGTGTCCAGATATAAATTACAGTAAAGTGCAGGCAGGTCAGTTGCAAGTGATAGATATATAGTGTGTATTTACAACATTGAACAGCAGCAGTTTAGTGGCAGTGCGGTTTTTATTGCAGTGCAAGTTGAATAGCAGCAGTGGCTTGAATGTGCAAAAAGTAAACTGTCACGGGATGTGAAATATACTTATTATGGCAGTAAATATTAATTCTACAGGTCAATAAACATATAGATATCTGAATGTACAAATATACAAAAAAGAATGCAGCTGAATGCAGTTTGCACAGTTTGGTGGTAGTAAAACTTGGATAGCAGCAGTAGGCCGTATTAACAATGAGAAAAACATGACACAGCAATGAAATATGCATGAATAGGTAAATGATTATATAGATATCTGAATGTACAAATAATGAAAAAAAAAAGCAGCTGAACAGTGAGTATGTGCAGCAGCAATGGCAGTGAACATTTACAGCAGATAAATGACTTGTGCTGCAGTATTGCACCTCTGTCCAGAAGCAGTGAGTATTATTGTAACTGAGTGTTTAACAATCTGATGGCCTGGGGGACGAAGCTGTTGCAGAACCTGGTGGTCTTGCATCGAACGCTGCAGTGGCTCTTTCCTGAGGCCAGCAGGGTAAACAGTCCATGGTGTGGGTGTGAGGAGCCACTGCAGATCTTCCTAGCCCCAGACGCACAACAGTTCTGTGCAATGTCCTGGATGGAGGGGAGAGGGGTCCCAATGATCCTCTCTGCTGGCCTTACCACCCTCCTGACATAGTTCCAGTCGGAAGCTCTGCAACCTCCACACCAAACAAAGATGCAGTGAATTAGGATGCCCTCTATGGTGCTCCTGTAGAATGTGGTGAGGGTGGGTGAGGGCAAGTGGACTCTTCTTATCCTCCGCAGGAAGTACATCCGCCGTTTACGCGCTCTTGGAAATTGTCTTTGATGCTGTGGTTGTGAGCACGCTTTGATAACCTGATGGCACCGTTTAAGTTTGCTCCTGTGTTCTCAGACGAAGACGAAATGCCTTCATTGTCACATACACTTATACATAGAACACAACATGAGCGAAATTTTGACCACTGCATTTAACCCATCGTGGACAAACCAAACCATGAGCAGAGGGGTCGAACCAGGAATGTCCGGTTCCAAGGACAATTGCTCCAACCCCTGCGCCACGCCGGACCCTCAGTGCCTCCACTTTGCCAGAGATAAAAGGATGTATTTCCTACGATTAGCATCTTGTGTACTCCAGCTGTCATCCAGGGTTTCTGATTGTCTCGGTTCATGGTGTTTTTCCTGACACTGATGTCCCCTGTGCATTGGCTGATGTAGGCATAAACAGATAATATGACATGTAACATTCTCATCCTCCTCCTTCATGATGTGAGTACATCATTTGTTTGTTTAGGTAAGGAAGACTGCCATAAGTATTCCAATAATTCACTAAAATAATATTGTTTTATTATTTTTGACTGCATGTGTAGTTTTCGGAATTTCTAAGCCACATGTGAAGCATACAAGTCTCTATATCTTTACGCTGAAGTATTCGGAGCTTAGTGCATGACTAATTCTTTGCTCTATATTAGCTGTGAATAACTTAAATGTATTCAGAAATTGTGTTATACTGTTAATAAACACAAATGATACAGAGTTTTTTTGTAAGTAAGTATGTATGTATGTATAAGTATGTTGTCGGTATCTTAAGGCTGTGAGATGGGACCAAAAGACGACCTGCAGCTGAGTGTGTTGGCACCTGAAGGGATAGGTCAATTGGAATTAATGAATTTGGAAGCACCCGTCAGGAAGTCTCTTATAGAAGAGATCAAAAGGGGGAATTGTGGAAATGATCAGGAGGGACAGAGGCCAAAAATACAACAATGCAATAATAAGGAGGGACAGTACCCGCAACATACGTCACTGAAATCATGTGTGCACATACAATCATCATCCTTTCAACGTCCAAAGACAAGAAGTAATTGATAATTATAAGAGTGAATGTGTAAAGAGGATAAGGGTACGATTGCAGAGCCAGCAACTGCATAAAAGGACACGGACGAACTGTCAGCTGGGGTTAAAAACAAGATATGAGCGTCTGACGGAGTCAGGGGGGGAGAATACGAGCATGTAACTAGGTCAAAGATAGCAGAAACGCACGGTTTAAAGAATAAATACTGGTGCATTTCCCGGTGTGAGGAGGCCAACACCGGCAGCGCCAGCGAGCGCGGGTGGAGGATCTCCAGATGCGCATCTGTACCAAAATAAAGAGTGTTAACACGGAAGAAAGTCTCTGAGTGGATCTCCTCTTCGATCAACAGACCTGGGGAAGTCGGCGTACTTCAACACCACAACTGCCCCTTGCTGGGCATCAGTGGAGCCGCATTTCGCATCCACAGGATAGTCTTCATCCACCAGATGGTTCTGCTGCACTTTTTTTGTTTTTGATAAAGATTTACATTTGGGTACCAGGTATAAAATAAAGTTAAAATAAAGTTTAAATCTGGGGTGCAAATGCTATATGGAATGAAAATGCGTTTATTTCATTTATATTTATAGTTGGATTTCAGTTCTTGGAACGTTTTGTTTTGTTTTTTGTTGTTTTCAGTAAAGGAGCTGAAGTAAACTTTTCCCCCAAGTTTATTTAACTTAAAAAACATAACTTCTGCAGAAATTAAATATTTAAATGTTGTAAAATGGTTTCCTCCAACAGACCCAAAACATGCAGCAGGTTAATTGGAAAAAATTGGGAAAATTGCCGCAAATTAGTTAGTGAGTGAATCGTTGTTTGTCTGTATATGTGGCCCTGCGATTGACTGGCGACCAGATACTTTATCCTGCAAGGTCATTTTAGAGAAAGTAAAATTGGAGGGAAGACGAACTTCAACTCTCACAGCCACTTTCTGGTTGGGGTGGATTGGGTGGTCACGGGACTGTGACGTCAGGCAGGTGCCCGAATTGAGCTCTATTGAAGAGGCAAACAAAATGGAGACTCAAAGGCAGCAGCCGCGCACACTCGTGGGGAGAACTTAGCTGTTTTTGTTTGTGTTATCATCATGAGCACTGTTACTGATGCAGAAGTAAAATTATTAATTACTTAGTGATGACCATACTGTCTGGTCATCCTTCTCTGCTTCCTGGCCTCCTGCTTAAGTCAAGTCGACAGGAAAATTTGGCGCTTCTAGTCTAAGGGAAAATTATTATGATCATTATTCTAATCATCATGACAATTTTGATTTATCTTGAGATCTTGAACTTTTTAAAGTTCTCAAATGATGCCCTCCTGTCTTTGCCCTAAATCTTTGTCTTTTCGCCATTTCATTTCATTTTCTTACATTTAATTTTGTTAGTTATTTTTAATTTACTTCAATTTTATTTTATTCCTCAAATCAGTCTGTTGTATTATTTTCTAAACATTTACACTAACTTCCTCAGCAATATGGGCCTTATGAGCAAGACATGGGGATTTTGAAACCTTTTCAGTGGCTGCAGTCTATGTACTGCGTTGTTATGTCAGAAGGACAGGATTATTATCAACGTGGCCTGTAGTCATCCTCTATCACCTTATGATTAGATATTAATTTTAATGCCTCATGAAAACAAGCATCTTAATGGACACTAATGTTCCCGGATGTCTTGTCATTGTTCAGGTTTTTTTTTTCTTGGAGGGAACTTTCAGTATTGTTCTGATGGGTAATGATCAAGTCATTGATACAGAGATGACACCAGTCCATGGGAAAATAGTACAAAGTATTTGCAGTGCATTTGCATACAGTGTTGACTCTTAGAATGACAACATTTAAATATAGCTCTTGTGCTAGCTTTCTTTTTTTTTGTTTGTTTATCATAATGTCTGTACAGGTAGACCAGGGGGGTAAATCCATACCAAAAAACAAGTATCATGCCATCATTTCCAGCATTATGAAAAATATGTTACATTGTCTGTATTTATTGATCACTTATTTTGAATAGAAGCAGAACTTACTGTGGATCACAGATCAAACCTTTGGAAATATGATCTTGACAATTGAATGTTTTAAATGTCTTATTCCTTCTGTTTTCATGCAACTTCCTTTGATTTTATTGTAACCGAGGGTTAATGAAAGTCGCCTAACTTGCGTGCCACCATAAATAACACGTGCGGAGACATCAGCTCCTTTTGGTGAAAGTTTTTGACTCCTTTTTTATTTTTCACTCCTTCCTCACTCGTCTCCACACTGCCCCGCCTCCACACTTCTGCTTCCTGTGAAGGCTTCAAAATAAGAGCTCTAGGCGCCAACTGTGGTTACAACTTAAAACGGGATAAATTACAAACGATATGTTACATAACGTATTTATTGATGCTTGCTAATTTTTTTCCTTTTGCCTTTGTCTTATCTTTTATATTTGATGAGTTTTTGAACATTTGTGAGCTCATGCTACTTCCCAGGATTTCAAAGGTCTGAGGGCAATTTTTGGAAGAAAAAAGGATGATAGTTGCGAAGAATAGATACATATCAAGGAATCAAGGAATCAAGGTTTTTAAATCATATGCAGGCAGAGTGACATTTTTCAGTGAGAGCTCCCGTCTCCCGACAGACAAGTTATAAACCTATACATTTACATGGGGTGTTGGTCAGCAGCGGGGGCATTGTGTTAGTGTATGGCTCAACAGGTAGGGGTTCAGGTGTGAGTGTGAGTGATCTGCCAGGGGATGGGGTGTGGTAGCTTGAAGGGAAGGGGTTGGGGGAAAGACTGCTTTTACAGCTCATGGGGGAAAGCTGTTTTTCAAGGATTCAGGGACTCAAGGAACTTTTATTGTCACACCTTACAGTAAGTGGTATGAAATTAGTACCCAGGTCTGGTTTCAAGGCACGAAAATCGAATAAATGAGAGCAACGAAACAAAAATCAAGAGCAAATGTAAGCATTGACCACAGAATGATTTAAGGCAGAAGTTAGCACTTTTGGCGCTAAAATTGTGTATCAGAGCAAAGAGGTAGTTGTTTTGTTATTGCACATGAGATAATGAAATATGAAAAAAATTGCACCTTATATGAAATACTGCACCTTAAAGAGAGCCTGTGTGTGTGAGAGAGAGTCTACGGAGCACGGCTTGAGTTCAGCAGTCTTACAGCTTCCGGGAAGAAGCTGTTTTCTGGCCTGCTGGTTTTTTCTCTGAATGCTCCTCAACCACCTGCCAGACGGAAGCGGCTGAAACAGTCTATGTGCGGGATGTGTGGAGTCCTTCATGATGCGTAGTGCTCTCCCCCTGCATCGCAATGTGTCCAGCTCCGAGGTGGTGGTAAGACTGCTCCCCACCGTCCTCGTGCAGCTTGTACCACTCTCTGCGGACCCTTCTTCTCTGCAGCAGTGCAGCTGCCGTGCCACACCGTGAGGCAGCCGCAGAGGATGCTCTCCACCGCATGGTGGTAGAAGCTCCTCGGGACCGGGCTCCCAAGTCCAGCTCTCCGCAGCTTCCTGAAGAAGTAGAGGCGCTGGTGGGCCTTCCTGACCAGTTGGGAAGTGTTGGTACTCCAGGTGAGGTTGTTGGATATGTGCACACCCAGGTACCTTTAGTTGGAGACCATTTTCATGTCTTCTCCTCCAATGTGTGTGGGCGGGGAGCTTTTCCCTTCTGCAATCCACCACCATCTCCCTGGTTTTCTTTGTATTGATGCAGAGGTTGTTATCCCTAGACCACTGCACAAGGTGTTCCACCTCCTCTCTAGTTTGACTCATCATTGTCCGTGATGTGTCCCACTACTGCCGTGTCGTCCGCGCACTTCATAATATGAAAGCTCGGGTGTCTTGCTGAGCAGTCATACGCCACCAGAGTGAACAGGTGGGGGCTCAGCACACAGCCCTGGGACGAGCCAGAGCTGAGGGTGACGGAGGAGGAGATGGCGTTGTGGATACTGATGGTTTGTGGTCTGACGGTCAGGAAGTCCAGGACCTAGTTCCCCAGCATGGGACTTAGTCCAAGGAGGGAGAGGTTCTGCACCAAAGTCAGTGGGATGATTGTGTTAAAGGCTGAGGAAAAATCCAGGAAGAGCAGACGGACGTAGGAGTTCCTGCTCTCCAGATTAATGAGGGCTGTGTGAACCACCGATGAGATGCTGTCCTCAGTTGAGCGGTTCTTCCTGTAGGCCTATTGATGAGGGTCCACAGGGATGTCGATGGAGTCATTGATGTGGGTCATGACCAGCCTCTAGAAGCACTTCATGACTATTGCTGTTAGGGCAACTGGTCGCTAGTCATTCAGGCCTGTCCCTGTGGAGCACTTGGGGATGGGGACAATGATGGTCGTCTTTAGGAATGTGGGGAAGATGCCAGTGACAGTGAGGTGTAGAAGATTTCCGCCAGCACCCCAGATAACTAGTGTGCACAGTCCTTCCTTTGCAATACCTGGTGTCAGGTTCTTCCTTGCCTCCCTGAGCGCTGATGCCTCACCTGCCCTAAACGCAGGGTCCCTAGCTTACAGCAGAGCTCTCACTGTGCATTCAGCCAGGGTTTCTGGTTTGGATAGCAGATTAGTATTCTGGTGGTGGTGACATCATCAGCGCAGTTGGAGATGAAGCCGTCGAAGGAGGAGGTGTATTCCTCCAGGTCTACCTCCCCGTCACGCGTGGCTGTTTCTCTGAAGACCCGCCAGCCTGTACACTGAAAACAGTCCTGGAGCACAGAGGCTGCATCTCTGGGCCACAGAGTGACCGTCTTCCTTGTTGGCCTGAAATTCCTCAGTAGGGGGCAGTATGCTGGAGCAAGCAGGATGGAGATGTGGTCGTAGAGCCAAGATGAGGGCGAGGAAGAGCTCTGTACGCGCCTCGAATGTTGCTGTACACACAGTCCAGAGCGTTGCCTCTTTGTGTGGGAAAGTTGGGCAGAGTATCCGTCAGTTTTAGGTGTGTAGGTTAGCATGCAGGCTAGCCCTCAGCCTGCTCAGCTTGCCTCATTTTTGCTGATGGTGCCTCCTTTGTCTCCTGAGACAGAGGAGGAGCCGGGGCCGGAGGCACCCCACAGCGTCCTTAACTTCCAAACACCACAGGTACCTCCCCTAAGTAGATTTTCAGAACATCGTTGGGAATTGTGGCCTGCTTCCAACAAAGAGCCAGAGTGGTGCCAATTGAACGAAGATGTGGATGTAGCTCTCACAGCAATAGCCAAGGGTGAGGTGGGCAGGAGGCTCCAGATCATGAGCACCCTCTTAATCAGCATTGCATCTGAGAGGTTTGGCGTCAAGGAACAACACACAGAAGCACCCGCAGGACCAAATCCAAGCTGCCGGGAAGTGAAGATCGCCCAACTCAGATCAGAGCTGAGGACATTGAGGAGCCAGTACAGGAAGGCAAGCGTGGAAGTTAAGGTGGCATTGGCAGAACTCTGCGACACGATCCGGGGGAGATTAACCACCGTTTGGCGTGCAGAGTGCCACAGAAAGAGTGGGAAAGAGAAAGCCTGGAAACGCAGTGCCTTCCTCTCAACTCCATTTGGATTTAAAAGGAAGCTGCTCGGGCAGAAGCGCAGTGGCTACCTCTCCTGTCCTGAAAATGAGATCAATTCCTTCATAAGCAACACCAGTGGTCAACCCAGGAGGGAGCAAGACCTCAGACACTGCAAAACCCTCATTACCCCACCATCCTCCTCATCATCAAGTCAGGCAGAGCATCTTTATCCCTGGGGCCGAGTGGAGTCCCTTACAAAGTCTTCAAACAGTGCTCACGGCTGCGATAGCGTCTTTGGAGGATTCTTAAGGTGATCTGGAGGAAGGACAAAGTGCCACAGCAGTAGAAGTTCGCAGAAGGTGTATGGATTCCCAAGGAGGAAAATGCAAGTAAGATCGAGCGATTCCGGACAATCTCATCTCACTTCTCTGCGTGCAATGCAAGAGCTTCAAGATTGTTGCCAACCGCCTCACAGAATACTTCCTGAAGAGCAGCTGTACAGATAGCTCGGTGCAGAAGGGAGGTGTTCCCGGGAAATACCAGGTTGCATTGAACACACTGGTGTAGTAACCCACCTCATCAGAGAGGCTCGAGACAGAAAGGGTGACCTGGCAGTGCTTTGGCTAGACCTGGCTAATGCATACGGTTCAATCCGACACACGCGAGTGGGATTGGCCCTGACAAAGTGCCGTGTCCCAGAGAAGATCCAAAACCTCATCCTCAACTATTACAACAATTTGAGTCATGTCTTGACCTGCTGCTCAAAGGCCTTGGGAGAGGGGCGGTACCAGTAGCATCATGACTAAGTCCATCTATATAGATATATATATATATATAGTCTCCATCCATAGGGATAGTCTCCATCATCCCCAGTGACCCCTGCAGGATAAGCAGCAGATGATGGATGGATGGATATATATTGAGATCGGCAAGGATGCAGTGGGGGTAACAGGAGGCAGAAGACATTCTGTTATCTTCCTGACAGTGTGCTTGTCCGACGCACTAGTATCATTTAGGAGGAACTTTACATTGCTTCACCCGATGTCATAGTCAGACTCAGAACAAGGACAGGGGACTCTTCCAGAAAAAAGGGCTTAACTTGACAGGGTCTTGATTTGATGAAGGTGGGTCGCTCTTCTTGATCATGCGTTCCACCACAGACGTAATGCTCAGGAGTTAAGCGACGGGGCTGTAGCCTGAGTGGGTCAAAGCCAATTGTATCACTGTCACTTTTATCGGAGGGTGGAGTGTCACAGGCAGCTGCTTTGATAGATTTCTGTAATTTAGTGAAATCATCTCGTAAGAATGTCTTGAAATCTTGTCTACTACATTTTGCAATGACTTGGAGTTCACACACACACACACACACACACACACACACACACACACACACACACACACACACACACACACACACACACACACATAAATACTCTCTGGCCCACCTGGAGGAAAAAAAAAAAATAGACAAGCAGAGAGGGAAGGGGGGATAAGGAGG